>LBFL01024127.1:0-19175 GCA_000988845.1 Hypochthonius rufulus
ATATATTATACTTTAGACATTTAATAACTGATTTTGATTAAAATTCTCAAAACTTTTATAATTGCATGAGAGCCCCTTTAAGAGCCCCTTTTCCTGATAAACGCTCAATTATATATTAATACGAGTGTTTAATGCTCATAATGCATCCCTAATTATCAGCGATCCCTTTCTGAAGGCCCTACCATAGTCCGTCGGCCTTCCAAATCCCTCCAAATCAAAACAGATTTAAAATGCATTGATTATGCAAGAAATGTTGAAAATGTTTTGTATTTTATTGTTTTTTGTTGTACGGAGATAACGATGTTTTTTAACTTTTTAGTATTAATTAAGTGTACATATAGTATATAAATACACTTAAACTTCTTTAACGTAAACATATTGAGACAAAAATTTCAGTTTACAAAAGAAAAATTTTGTAATGTTTAATGTAATTAAATGTACATCATTATGACGATTTAACATATTCCAAATTTCGTATTAAATTGTAAAAATGGACACAAAAAGGAAATTAAATCTGAGAATTGATTTTGTAATTCATATGCATACATAAAATAATTATATTTATAAATATATATACTAAAGTCACTTTCATCGTAAACATATTTTGTCAAAAATATTTTTTTTATAATAAAGAGACTTTTACGTAACTGATTACGTTATAATTATAGAAGCATAAAGGTAAGTTTCAGAGAGTAGCTGTTGTTATAGCAACACATGCCAATGGAAAATTTTTAATTCAGAAATAATTTTTATTAATAAGCATTTTATTCCATTCCATTGTATTTCAATGTGTAAACATTAAATATTTTGTGAATAAATGAACATAATTAATTGTAGCACCTCTATCAAAGTGCTTGTTTTTTCAAAAACAATTGAAAATTGCCTCATCTTTATACCGTTGTGTATGCCTTTATGCTTCTCTAGTTTTAATGGCAATGGTTTATACATATATCTGTATATGATTCTGGTGTAATAATTTATTTAAGAGTATTTACGTTATAAAGGTTTAACTGAATTTTCTTGCTCTTTTATTTATTTTGCAATAAAAATTATTTCCTTCTGTTGAATTTTCCGTAATTTTGAATTCAGAAATAAAAATTTTTATGAAATCAATTGAATTAAGGCACGTGTTATAACATGAAATAAATGAAAAGAAATTAAAGAAAAATGCTACAGAAACGTTATTTGAGATTAAATTTTTAAAAACAAATTTTTTAAAAGAAATATTTAAAAATTTTACCGCTATAAATTGCACAACAATTGGCATTTTATTTTTTAGAATACAATTATAATTCTAAAGCATAATGCCTTAGATTAGGGAAATATGAAAAACGTATAAAAATATAGTATCAATACAATGACTGAATACAGAGTGAATACCCCTGTTTTACTCAGTTTTTAATATTTAAATTAAAATAGAAGATAAAGATAATCCTTTATGAAACACATGTTTTTATTTTCCTGCATTTATATAGTGTGTGATTAAAAAATTTCATTTAATTTTATTGAATTATTCATAAGTTATCGCCGACGAAAGCTGAAAACCCCGTTTTAAAACTTTTTGAATGTGAAAAAATAAAAATGACCGAAAAATATATAATTCCCTCAATTAAAAATCAAAATATACATATTATTAAATAAATTACTCAAATATTTAACAAATAAAATAGAAATTATTTTAAATTAATAATAATTGTTTAAAATATCAAAAAAATAATCAGAAAATGTTGAAAAATTGAGAATTTTGAAAGTTTAAAAAATAATGTTAATTTTCCATAGACTTTTCCATAGAGAGTAAAATTTTAAAACTGAGTGTTCTGCTCCCGTCGGAGATAACATCAAAACTATTTAATAAAATTAATTAAAAATTTATAATTCTATAATATATAAATAGAGGAATACAAAAACGTATGTTTTAAAAACAATTATCATTATCTTCTAATTTAAATTAATTATACAAAACTGAGTAAAATAAGTGTATTCACCTTTTGTAGGACGGTCGGTGAAATTGTCAATCAATTGAGTGTCGATCAACTTTAAAATTAATATTTAAATATTTAATTTAATTCTGTTTACATTCATGTTGAGATTATCCCGGTAATTTTAATCTTTTTTAGACCCGTTATATATTGATTCAGTCCGTGCGATAATCAAATATACATTATTGCATCGAATAAATAAAATTTAAATTTTATTGATATAAATTAATTATTCTGAAAGTTGAGATTAAATAAAATAAAATATATATATTTTAATCATAATATAATTATAAATTATTTATATGCATAAATATTAATTTTGATAACGCTATTTAATAAGGAAATAATATATATTTGCATCATACATATTCCATTAAATTACAAGAGGAAAATTAATATTAAAAATAAACTTTTATTGCAAATATATTTTGTAACGAATTACATTTAGGGTATTGTTGCATAAACATAAAAATAATATATAACTGTATACATTTAAAAGATCTAAAAATTGGCATTTTAGAGTCATTCATTTTAAAGAAATATTCAGTTGAATTATCATTTTCCTATAAGAAAAAGATCAAAGATATTTATTAAGAAATAAAATTTATTTGTTATTCAAAAGAATATAAATAATTTATTTAAACTGAAATAATGTCTAAAGATTTTGATAATAAATTATCGATCGTCGAGTTTTACGATGGAAAATCGGTTTTTGTCACGGGTGCGACCGGATTTATCGGGAAATTATTGGTTTGGAAATTACTCGTTTCGTGTTTGGGAATTGAGAAAATTTATATATTAATTCGAAGTAAAAAAGGAAAATCAATTAATGAACGTTTTGATGAATTAATTAATAAAAGTGGAGATTTATTTAAGAATTGTGATGCGAGTTTATTAAGTAAATTAATTCCAATTGAGGGTGATTTATTATTCCCTGATTTAGGAATTAACGAAATTAATCGAATGGAAATGATTAATTCAGTATCAATTGTATTTCATAGTGCTGCGGATGTCACATTACATACTGATATAAGGTAGATATAATTAAAAATGTAAAGAAAAATTTAGAAAAAATATTTTTATCTTTTGATTATTTTTACAAATTTTATATAAATACATCCAAATGTAATAAATTATATTAAATTACTAGATAATTACCTATTAAGTATAAGACTAGCTTAATTTATTTTCTTTAATTTACTTCATTTATTTTTTTAATACCTAACTTACTGTACATAATTTTTCAAACAACTAATGCCCGTTATTTGGTCTTTCACTGGCTAACATCCATAATAATTAGGGTGACCAACTCCTTTTAATCTAAATTCTGAACATTTTTTAATATAATTTTAAAATTTCCTGGACATTTCCTGGACACTCAAAAAGTTGGTAAACTTAACAATAAACAAAATTTAAAAGTAAATGTAAAAAATAATTTTACAAAATTTAAGTTTAAAACATAAAAATTCAATTATTACAGTGTGACAATTATATTACTGCAAAAAGCTCCGGATCAAAATTTTATTTCATGTGTGGAATTCCACACGAGTTGTACAAAACTGTGAGTAAACATAGAAATGATCTTCCGCCAATGAGAAGGCAGGGAATTAATTGACTTCTCACAAATTCCTTAAATGCTTTATTTTATTATTGTTTATAATATTTAACAGCAGAAGTTTCATTGGATAAAATTTTGATACGGAGCTTTTTGCAGTATTATAATTGTCACACTGTATATTGTATTTTTTTAGCAATTAAATCTTTTTTTTAAATTTAAAATCAATAATTGTTTAGATTATTTATTATGTCTAGTTTAAGTAAATTTTTATATACATTTTACTATATTGCCCTATTCCTGGACATTATGCGTCCATGAAGGGATCTGTCCTGGACAGTAGACAAGACACACCAATTCTTGGACTGTCCAGGACATTCCTGTACGGTTGGTCACTCTAATAATATATTTATTAAATACAAAAATGGTATAAAATTGTATTAAAAATTGAAAATATTTTATATTTCTCATTTATTATTGAATAAAAAATGAATAATTTTTTAATTACGATACTAAATAAATATTCCTTCAATTTAAAGGCAACAGATATTGGATAATATCGGAGGAACCAAAGAAGTGATTGACTTTTGCCGAAAATTAATTAATATTAAAGCATTTATTCACGTATCGACTGCATTTTGCAATGGTCATGTTCCGGTGATCGAAGAGAAAGTATACGAATCACGCATTGATCCGTATGAAATTCTCAAAATGGCAAAGTATTGATTATGCATTAATTTTGAATATAATTAATATTAATTTATTATTCAGAAATAACGAACAAATAAATACGGATGAAATAATTAAACCATTTACAAACACATATCAATTTACTAAAAATTCGGCTGAAAATTTAGTGCATAAAGAATGGTCAAACGGAAACATTCCCATAGCAATTGTCCGCCCGGGAATTGTGTTATTTTCACATAAAGAACCATTTAGCGGATGGAGTGACGGTATGAATGGAATTTTTGGCATGACTCTGTTGTTGGGATTGGGACTTTTACGTTTAATTCCTTTCAATTTGACATTTCCAATTGATACGATGCCTGTAGACTTTGTGGTCAATACCTGCATAACTTCATCATGGATAACATCGATTAAATTGTAATGAATTCTTAAGTAATTTTATTATAGTTTTAATTTTTGATACGATAGTTTTTTTTTAAAAATTCTGATCAGAATGATATCTAGAAATTTACTAATTTACCAAAATGTCAGTCATAATGATCGACATGTCAATATTATTAAAATTAAATTAGAATTAATTTGATGCAATAGTAATCCTAGAAATAAGTAATCTTACAAGGAAAGGTAAAGATCTTTTTATATTACCTCTCCAGGTCCTTATCCTTATCATTATAAATAAAAATTGATAAAAATTAATCGAGAATTATGGGGGAGTGATAAGAGATAAGAATAAATTTATTCTTAAGATAAGGACAGATAATATTAAAATATCTTTGCCCAAATGTGAGTCACAGATTTTTTTAAAAACTTTCCTAGCTTCTTAGGCTTAATGCATAAACAATAAAGAAAGCAAAATTTTTTGTCATGGTCAAAAAAATTTAATTTTATAGAATAAAATGTTTGGAATTATTATGTAAATTCCGCATTACAGCATTGCATTTACATATGCATACAATGTATACATATCATTAGATTCTTTCTCTGCATTACAAACATGTATTGCAGTGAAATTAATTCAATGGTGTTTCAATGTAAATGCATTGCTGATGCGGCATTTACATATTAATTCTAATAATTTAATTTAATAAAATTAAATTTCTTTGGCCATGGCAGAAAATTTTGCTTTCTTGATTGTTTATGCATTAAGCCTAAAAAGCTAAGAAAGTTTTAAGGAAGTCTGTGACTCACATTTGGGTACCTTTCCCTGTTAGAATAGTAATGGGGTTTTAGATAATAAAATAATTAAACGCTCAAAAATATTTTTTATTAAACAATGATTTACTTTTTTATTTTCTTTATATCTTTTAATGACACAATTTTTCAAAAATCCAAAGAATTATGCACACCATAACTTGAATTTATTGTCCCCTACATTTATGTCTGCAGATTTTGAAATCACTTTAAACTTTTACATTAAAAACACGTTTCTTTTTATGTCAGATTTACATTTCTGTTTCACTGTTTTGAGGATGTCACGGAACGTAAAGTCTATCCGAAAATAGCTGTCCACAGCCTTATCCTTATCACATTTATGAATTAAAAAAATAATAAAAATTAATAGAGAATTATATTGGAGAGATAAGAGATAAGAATAAATTTTTGCTTAAGATAAGGACAGCAATGAACGGATAGACTTTACATTGAAATTATGATGCATTTAATATAAATGTTTATTTACAGTCAATCAGAATTTCGGGTTTACAATTGCAACATTACAAATCTGAATGGATTAACGTGGTTCAATATAATAAAATTGCTATTAAAAACCCTCAATAAGCATCCGTCGTCATTTAATGTAAGACCGCCGCACATTTATTTATCGAAATTCTGGTATTTTCCCGGAGTGTTTCATTTGACACGTTTTATTACCGAAACATGTTTTGCGTATTTTTGTGATTTTATGCTTTTAATTACGGGACACGAACAAAAGTAAGTTTTGATCATTAACTATAATTAACTATAATTAAGAACAGCTGTAAAATTCTCGAACTGAGTCCGCATTGGTTATTATCATAATAATAATAATAATAATAATAATAATAATAATAATAATAATAATAATAATAATAATAATTGTTATTATCAATTAACACACAAATATGTTGATGAAATGCTTTTAATACTGTTAATTAATGTTATTCTATAAGTATATTGTTGATTATTTAAAATATTTAAAAAACAAATATATACTTAATAAATTGGGCTTTTTTCCGCTCGGTTCCGGTAAGCGGAATTTATTTTACCTCAGCACCACTCCGCATGACAGTTGCAACCGCTCAGTTCTGTTTTTAAAAAAATAAATTTCCATTTCTACTAAATACTATTGTCAAACCTCATGTTTAAATTAATTGGGAACATTTATTATTCTCGTGAATTTACGTTTAATAATAATAATAACTTTATTTGTTATAAGTGCGAGGAATGCATCACATGGTGCATCCCTAAATGAATTACATCAATTAAAACACATGAAATTAAATATTTAAATCATAATTATTTAATACAAAAATTGATAAATTTAATTACACTTTTAATTAAATAAATGTCTGTTCTGTTAAATCCCCCATCATTGACATTCTTATTGTACCTCTTAAATCAACAATATTTTGATATATGCCCGAATCTTCCGCAGTTATAGCATTTCGGCCTTTAGCTTTACACTCTCGCGACATGTGCCCACTCTCATCACAATTAAAGCACACACTTTTTGCAGCTGAATTATCATTACGCAACACCGATCCATGACCTTTAATATCGTTAACATGAGACTCATCATGAACCGATGTTTTTTCCATTTTTCCGTTTAAATTGTATTAATTTTTATTTAATAGATTTGCAAATTACATCAATTTAAATCATAAAGTCTCTAGCATAGTCATGGTTGTATTTACAACTCCATGGCACTATACGTATAATAATTTTATTCAACTATCATCAGAACAAAATGAATGCGATCGTTTGACATTCAATTGCGATATTCAAAGTGTCGATATAAAAAAATATATCGAAAGTTCATTTATCAGCGGTCGAAAAAGAATTCTCAAAGAAACGGATGAACAAACACAAAGTGCACCCTTTCGTATGAAAATGTAAGTAAATTATGTACACTAAAAACTCCGTAACATGAATCCCCATAACTTGAAAATCTCTATAACTTGAACAGATTAGCAATTTCCATCATTATTGATTTACATTATAAACCTCTATAACTTAAAAACTTCCTCATTATAAACAAAAATTTTAGACCGCAATATGTTCATTTTATAGCGTTTTTTTGTACAGCGATATGTACGATAAATCGCCATTTTGACATTTAATTTTAAAACAAATCTTAGCGATGATTAATAAATTCAGAAAAAATTTATGAAAATGATTAATTTGAATTGTCATGCATTAACTTTAGATGTAAACATTTTTAAAATGAATTAATCTAAAACAATAGTTATATTCTAAAATGACACTGATACCATAAGATAAAGATTATCGGGTAAATTCATTGTATTTCTGAACGATTTCGGACATTTTGACGAAGAATCATGATCCTTTTATAATACGAAAAACGGAAATCCCATTAATAGCGAACGTTCAGAGGAAAAAAGTTACAGAAATGCAATAAAATTATAAGAAAATCATGAAATAATCAAAAACAGAATGATTCAATGAGACGATACTAAAGTGATAGTACAATATTTTAAAAGAATTAATAAATTTAATTTAATCATAAACTTAATGATAATAATTAAAGTGCCGATATTTAAACATACTCATATCATATTCGGTTATTTTAATTGTGAATTCAAATATGTATCTTTAGTTAAATTAACACGTTTTGATATTTAAATTTTTTGTCAAATTATCTCCACACACTCCATCACAAAGTGGAAATTTACAAACATATCACAATTTTAAAAGTTGTGAATATTTTGTTAATGAAACCCCAGTCTGATAAATTAATGTCACAATCACATTATAACTGATTATACGATGCATATGCATGTACAGTAAACTGCACAAAATTCCGAACACTGAAAGCATAAATTCAATTCAAAATTATCTTAAGATTAATCATTTCTTAATATGATTTTAAAAAATGGATTAATTTTTAATGTCATGCACTATCATAAAATCAAAATAAAATTACAATTTAATAACAATAATTATAAATAAAAAATAGAAGTACAATTGTAAAAAACTCTCATAAAATAAAATTTTGTAATGTCATTCGATGATAGAATTCGGTAAATTATTTAATCAAATCATAAAATTTAATAATCACAGTGTTTGAAAATATCAAGAAAATTTAAAATACCACGAAGTTTAATTGTAAAAATTGATTAGGAAAATCAAAAAGAATTTACCCTTTATAATTTTATACTCAAAAAATTTATGTATAAAATTATAAAAATTGTGCCATTTAACTATGTTTAAAACGTAATTTAAAGTTTTTAGAATTTTGTGCGGTTTACTGTATATATACTATATCTATACTATATCTATACATGCAGTATAACTATATTTAACACTAATATATTTAATTAATTTTATATTTTATAGGGTTACAATTGGATACTCAATGTTTACATTTATTATCACATTTCTTATCTTTTCTTTGTTATTATTGGTCTTATATTTACCCGATTTTATAAATTTATCATTCTTTTTGTATGGTATGATAATCGGATCGATTTGCATCGCTTTATGGTCATTTTACCCGATATTATTCATGTGCAAAATAATCAAAACCGATTCAAATTCTTCACCCGTATAATTAAAATTTTAAAAAGTAATATTTTCAGGTATACATGTATATGACTTATTTTCTGATTATTAACATATTATTATTATGATTTTAGTAATTTAATCTTTTGTTTAATGATAAAATGTTTATTCCTATTAATTTGTTATTTGCGAATCGTATTAAATAAATGGTAACAGTAATTAGAATCATATAGTATTTATTTTAAATCTATATTAAAATTATTGTGTCCGTGTTTCACCATTCCAGCTCCTGCATCATTGCATTGTCATAGCAACAACACATAAATGCGCGTCTTTTAATTTTGATGGAAACACGGGCGTTAATTGTTACTTTAAAATTTATATACATGTTTATGATTTAGAAATTTTAATTTATCGTTGCGAAGTATATATATAACGGTTTTCCGACATAAATAAGAATTTACACATTAAAGACTTTTTAATTATTAAAAACATATTTTCATGGGGTCCGTTTTAAGGCCTCAATATACAAAGTGATCACCAAATTACGGGTAAATAATGATGCATATTTTAACAGAAATATGCGCATGATGTGCATAAACCGTATTTTTTTCTTTAGAGCAGCACTTTGATTAAATGTTTACGATAGTGAAATATCACAGTTACGGTATATTTCTATTTAAATGTCAATTATAAAATATTCCTATAGAAATTGATGTTCAATTTTATGGAATGCTCAATAATATGATTATGATTCTCTAAGAAAATAAATTTACACTTATGTTTGTAATTCTCGAACGGAACTTAAAAGGGAATGTCAGATACAGGAATAGATTTTGTTTTACGATAATTTAAAAGGAAATATTGAATTTTAAATTCAAAAATAAATGTGTTAACAAATTTTTAGTAATCTCTTAATTGTGTTAAAACAAAATTACCTTAAAAAATGTTAACGTATGTAAAATTGTAATACTTTAGGTTAGGACATACACCGGACACTTTTAGAAGCCCTTATCATAGTCTTAAATGGCTCAGTCCGTTAGTTCCCGGTGCTATAATTGTTGCATTTAATGACCGATGAATTTGATGCACGTGCGGATGTTTATGTAAAATTTGATGCAATTGAAGTGACAAACGATTTTCACCGATTATGACATCGAAATTTAATGATAATTATTGTATCGGTTGTAAATTATATAGAAATACATTATTATCAATGATCGTCAAACGTGGGTCTGGGTAGAGTGCGACGCCCTCTGTCTCAGAATTTTGGAAAATCGGGACCCCCACAAGAAAACTGAAAATTTTCAGACGCTTTTTTCAATTAAAAGTAAGAAATTTTAGGTTTTTTATTAGGACTTTTGATAAGTAACGGGACTATCATATCTTAAATGTCATTTAATGAAACTAAAATTTGAACATAATATTAGTAAATATATTCGCCTTCAGTCTGGTTGACCAAGTCCCATCTCAGTAGGAGGTGGCATATGCCAGTGGCGGAACCTTTTAAATTTATATCATCTATAACTTCCTTATAAGCCTTTTCAAGTTCACGCGGAGTATTAAATATTTTATTTTTGTTAGGCTTTATTCTATATATGCCATCGTAATCGCACGGGTTCAAATCAGGGCTATAAGGCGGGTGTTTCAATTCCTCCCATCGATGTCTCACAAAGAATTCTTGAACTTTCGAATGTTTATGGGGTCTTGCATTGTCATGGAGTATTATTGGTCTATGAATCCGTAGTTGTTTTATCGCTGGAAGTATTACTTGACTCAAAAAATCGAGATAAACTTCAAAATTGACATTGTATTTTTTGGTAAAATTCTGTAACCCAACACCCGATTTTTATGAAAGGCCACTATCATCATCTGCTTCCAATAGTGTATTGTTGCTCTTACTTTTGTAGGCCTGGAATGAAATTTACGAGCGCTTACATTATTTGAAATTCACGATTTTTCAAATGTATATTCTTACGGTGGTTGTTCAGGAAGACGATATTGGCGAGATGTCCAATAATCCTTAGGGTCGTAGTATTTGAGCCATGTCTCGTCAATAGCTATAATTCTATCAGCATTTCATGGTCACTGTTGTATCTTTCAAGTTGTTCAGTATAAATATTTACGCGTGACTTTTTCTGAGCGGGGGTCAGCTGATATGGTACCCACCTGGTGGCTATTTTTTTGGCTCCGATTTTTTTCAGAAGCTTGTGGCCCAATAACTTAAATCTAATGTTTCGGTAAATTGGAAAGTACTCCAGTTGTGGTCTTCGAGTAGAAGCTCTAAGTTTTTCCATATGGAATTGGTCAGTTGAAGTGCGAGGTCTCCCCTCCCGAGGTAACTCTTCGCTGCTTAAACGGCTTCTATCGTTAAACTCTTTATAAAGTTGGAACACTCGTGTGCGACTTAATGCTTGGCTGCGCCCAACAGCCTGTAGCATATTATAAACTTCAGCCGCAGTAGTGCCCAATAGCACATGGCATTTAATAAAAGCCCACTGTTCTTGCTTAGTTAGACTTTCCCGGTGGGTTAGTTTTTGGCCCACTCACGTATTTAACAATTAAAAGCATGTAAATTATAAGCAACCACATCGTCCAGTATATTTTACTCTAATGCGTAATATTTCATAAAAATGTTTATAACCTTGATCATTTCTGAGATATAATAGTCCCGATACTTACCAAAACACCTAATATGTTAAAATCGTATATATTATGTCCCGTTAAAGCATAATACACTCAATATTCAAATTTTTTAACTCTTCGGGAAGTAAAATATGAAATTTAAGAATAGATTTTCTATTACTTTTCTCTACATTAATTAGTTCTTTATTATTATATATATAATCAGAAAACTTAGAACATATATAATTATAATAAATACAAATTTCAGATTTTACTACATTTACAGACATTCTAATTCTTTATTTAGTTCATAGTGATTACATTAAACTAAAGACTTTGAACAGAATCGTTTGCAATTGGAATTGAGAAAAGAGTTTCTAAAATTTGTGTTAAATTCGGAAGTGATTTACAGTTTAAAATTTTTCACCATAACTTATCATTATCTATAGTCTTATATGCTAATGATAACTTTGAGATTATTTCATCTATAAGTGTTATTTCATCAAATAATTCATCCGTATTAATTTCAATACATAAAATAGATTTTATATCACAAATATTTCAAAAATTTTTTTACCAAAAACTTTAATTTTAATCTATTATTAAGTTTATCGCTTAAATTATTTAATATATTATATAGATTTGTAGAATTTAGCAATCTATTTTCAAGTAATAAAATGGAATCATTGCAACTAAAATGTAAATAAAATACACTTAAAGAATTATTTTTTATCGTTTTCAGATTTATTCCAAATAAAATTAAATATTACAAGCGGATAATCATCCTCATTATGAGCTTAAAAATATAATCTAATTGAATCTAAATTAAAAATTAGTCAGTCTATGGCTTTATATAATGATTATTTTGTTGGTACATGTCTCAAAAGTGTAGTATATTTAGATTCTGTATAATCATAGCACGATTTTAATTGAGATAATTTGTTTGCAAAAATATAAAAATTATTAAATATTTTATATATCAAATTTTCAATATTCATGTATTTTAGCATAGCGTGTTTTACTGTATTATGCAAAATATGATAATGACAATTGCCTTTAACAATGTAATTATTTTCTGATTTTATATTAAAAACATTTATGAATACTGAAATTTACTGCAGCGGACATCAGCTTCATGAGAGCTAACATTTTCTATTTTCAGATTATTATTGATTAATCTATATTATTAAAATATTAGACTGTGTGTGTGTTTATGTTTATGTTTGTCCGCAACAATTGAAATTTGAATTTGAAAATTTACTCCCGTCTTCCTAATTACAGCGATATACTACATGGCCCTGTGCCTCTAATATTTAGGAGGATCACCAGCCTGAGCCCCGATGGCAAGCGCAGACTGGGGGGAGACTGTAGCATACTTATAGCTGGCAGGCCTCTACCTAACCTGCCAGCGCGGGCTTTATTTGAGAGGGTACCGCCCGAGACCCCCCGATACACGTCATCTACCATGACGGCATATTGTTTTTCCAGGAGCCTTAGCCGGGCTTAGCCCGTTGCCCGCCGTCACCACGAGGAGGTGGCTCCCAGTGGCAGATGAAATCAATTTTTATTTAGAAACAGCGTCACTTATAAACATGGTCTATATACTGGAGTATATCATTGAATTCGTCTTGTTGAGTACTTTTTAACGATATATCGGTTAATATATTTGCATGTGTTGCAAAAGAATTAGGGGTGACCGACACTTTGAACTATTGTGACCTATAACTCATGACTGCCACATCTGACAACTTTGTGCCCATTGACAACTTTGATCTACTAACAAAGACCTATCGATTGACACCTGTTTTGGCCTGCAACGCCGTTAGGCAATTTCCCATGGAGTTTGAGCATCCTCTTTTGAAAAGTGCAGGCATTTCAAACGCATTGTTGCTTGCGTTGCTATAGAAACTGAAATTTTTAATTGTTTAAAACTTAGTGCGGGCATGTCGCATAGAAAGAGTAATTCAATTGTTGGGCTGGGTTTTAATACACATTGTATTAAGCAAAGATTTTTTGTATGGGAAATCTTATCATTGCACTGTATATAGATGCAAAGCATTGGATTTTGGGATTTTTGTGGCTCTGCGGACCGTTATCATTTTTAGTCTCTCATCGGCTGAGAAAATGCTTGAGAATACAAACAACGCTATGGCAATTGGTTTTAGAGAAATATCGATTTACGATACTCTTTCATACCTCACATTCGACAATCGTTTTCAATAATTTACCGTTTGAATTTAGTTATATTATATAACGTCCCAAAAAAGTAAAACATCAAAGAGATTAACGAATATAAAATATGTAATGACTAAAGAATGAATCAGAGGTCAGTCATCTCAAAATTTGTATAAAAATGCTAGGACTGTTAACGCTTTCACAACTCTATAAATTGTGATTCAATTTTACTCATCATTTCTAATTAAAGAGAATTACATTTTAAATTCAATTTAAAGACAATTTATTTTTCTTTAATTAGAAATTGTGCATTTCTAATAAATCATTTTTCTTCAGTTCCAATTCAATTTTTGCACACTTTAATGTTTAAAGTATTTTTCAAAAATATACAGTGTTTCTTTTATCTAAATGCTACATATGACTGCATTTCATATTTATTTCTCAAATCTAAGGCGTTGTGAGTCATCACTTTTTTAAAAATCAATTTAACATTTTCATAAGATATTTTTTATTATACTTTATCTATAACAATATGTTGTGCATGCACATAACTTAAATTTTGCGTGAATTATTGTGCATCTATATTATTAATCTATTGAAATGTCTGTATGTGTGTATGTCTGTTTGCAACAATTGAATTTTGTTTGTAAAATCTTATAGTTACACTGGATAAAGGTGCAAAGCACCGGGCATTGGGCTTGTATTTTTTAATTTTGTTATATATTGCGGCGAAAGTTTTATCAGAATCGTCATAAAAATCGAGCAAAAAACATTTGATTCCATTAATACGTCAAAATGTTGCATAACAACAGGAAATAACGTTACAATACCCTTATTTGAGGATCCGAAGAAATTGAAAAATTAATTTCATTATTTAAAATGTGTTTTAAATTACTTTAATTGAATTCGGCTCTAAAAAATTTTGTACAATTGATTCTGACTTTCTACGTCTGCAGTGTTATTACATATTTCAGAGTCAGGAAATAGTTTATTATTTAATTTAATGCCACATTCTGCGAAACGATAACTATGATGTTTTACACAATGATAAATATAGAGGGTGATTTTACTTTCTTACTCAGTTTGCGAAAATTAAATTAAAATCGAAGATAAAGATAACCACTTTTGATATCTATATTTTTTAATTTCCCTATTTATATAGAAAATAAGTATAAATTTTTATTAAAATTGATTTGATAGTTTTAAAGTTATCGTCGACCATTTTTACGAAAATACATTGCGACTCCGCCCCCACGTGTATGTTCTGTCTTTACGCATGATGCCATAACATTCCATTTCAATCTCAATATCGGCCATAATTGGCAGAGCCATGATTATGCTACGCACATATTGTCCGTCGATATTCATTAATATTTTATACATATAATATATATTTTTAGTGGAGAATAAAGTATCACACAAAAGCTGTTGCTATAGTAACATTTGCAAATGGTAAATTTTTAATTCACAAATAAAACACATTCATTTAATCAGTTATATTTCAATGCGCAAACAAAATATTTTATTGTGACATTATTATAGCACCTTTTTTTTTATGTAGATGACCATTTCGAATTTTACTATGGCAACAACATTTTGTGTGGTGCTTCCTTCTTCACCAATTATTATATTGTTACGATCATTATTGTCATATTTCATATAAATTTAGTAACTTTTAATCATAAATATGTAAATATCATAATTTAATGCATCACCCTTTATCATTATATAAAAGGTGTAACAGTGAATGAGAAACACAAAGAAAATTAAATATCTCATTAATTTGATATCATAATCCTACAAATTTTATATCAATTTAAAGACAATTTAATAACTTAATTAAGTAAAATATTTTTCTATAGAATTAATTAACGCCTCTAAATAAATGATTAAAAAAATAATACTATAAATACTACAATGCTAATAAACATTCTCTCATTAAGAGAGTTATCCTCATAGGTGTTGGTCGTGTTTTCTGGGGATTTTACCGCGTTACGGACATAATGACCGTAACATATATACAATGTGTTAATTTTATCTCTTTCAAACGTATCAGTAGATAATACTTAGTTTCTACATCCTAATGGGCAATGTATCATAAAAAATTGCACTGCAATTTTAATTATTTATTTAGATTGCAATTAAATTATTCATTTTTATGAGATGGGGATCTTAACTTATCTCAACAAGTTGTGCAAAATGTTCCTTTTTTCTGACATTATTAAATCGCTTTTTTCGCAATTATAAACTCTGATGTAAATATTTCTATTGCAACCTTTATAATTGCCTGTATAATAATGTTCGTTTGCGATTAAATATTTAAAAAATTGAGGGCCCAAATTCGGTATAATCCTTCTATTAGCTCATTAGCATGTAGGAACTAAGTATTATCTACTGACACGTTTGAAAGAGATAAAATTGACACACTGTATTTTGCATTTTTATGTTTTGTCTCATTTTTATTCATATAAATTTGTTATTAGCGATTTGCTTTAAATAAATTGTAACGGTAATTCAAATAGTGTTAAATTTTAAATAATTTCGGGCATAAAAAGACATCAGACATTTTCAACACTTTATAAAACATGTTTTCAGTAAAGAAATAGTTTTAAGATACACTTCAATATACAGAGTGATCACTAAACTACGTGCAAACATTGTTACATATTTTAATGGAATCATACATAACAATAATAATAGTTTACTGTAACATGAACATAGTAGATTACACCGCTGCACATTACATCGTATGAGCATTAAAGTTATAAAATAACAATAAAAGTGATTTAAAATGACAGTAAATTTAAAATTATAAAAAATTAGATTAAACTTTTAAAATTGTTTACAATTGAATTACGTATTCCCAAATTTAAAAGTAAACGAATTGATTTTAAAAAAAACATTTCTCGATATAAAACCATGGAAATTTATAATTTAAGTTCTGACTGTACGTAGTAAACTCGAGCCTCTTATTTCTTTATACGTTATTTCAGCAAAGTTTTTGTACAGAGTTGTCCATATAAAACTCTGAAACGTTCCCCATCAAAACAGATCAAAATTTATTAATGCAAAAAATGCGAAAAATATTGTTTATTTACTTTTATACGCATTTCATCCTTCCATTTCATGTTTCGAAAAAACAAGTGACTGTTTCTTGGGGAATCCTGCAGATTACACAAATGAAAAGATTAACAATGAGATGCGCCTGTTTCAAAGTTTAATAGAGCAATAATAGAGCAAAACATTTAAGGAATTTATCAGAGAAATATGAGAGAATTTAATTTTTTACTTTTCATTGGCGGAAGTAAATTTTAAGTTTTTTTACACATGTGGGCTCACATTATTATTAAACCTCATGTTTATATTAAATTGAGAACATTTTGAGCATACACATAAATTACTATAACGTGAAACCCCTATAGCGTGAATGACCTCTCTAACGTAAACAAATTTTTTAGAGTAAGGTCATATAAACCTTTACTATTTTAACCTCTCTAATGTAAACAAGAATTTCCGTCGCAATATGGTCACATTATAGGGGTTAAAGTGTATTTGATATGATTTTACATTAGTCAATAAATTTTGATCTGTTTTGATGTGGAACATTTTGGAGTTTTATATGGATAACTCTGTAGAAGTAATCGAATACGAATGTTTATTTTTACAAAGTAATTTCGGAATGTGCAAAGAAAATTGCGCTAATAAAAACACACATAAACCTTTCTAACGTGACCCTATTGCGGCAGAAATATTTGTTTATGATAGAGAGGATTCTGATATAAAAAAGTTGAAATATTAAAAGAATTTGTTTACCTTAGAGAGGTTATTCACGCTAGATGGGTTAACAGAACACGGGTTTATGTGTAATCGGAGTGCCCAATAAATGAGCTTACAGTGTATTCTATTAGAGTATTTTAATTGTTAAAGTAATAACGCAACAGATTAGATGATTAAATAACAGTTATTTTTTTAAAAATTATTATTTTAGTCTTAAATTCACGTCATTTATTATTTCATGACATATTTGTTATTTCCCAATTGTTAATGCAACAATTATTATTGAAGGAAATTTAAATCACATAACAATATTCACGTGTTATTTGTTCATCGATGCAAATGATAAAGATTTTAATTAAATCTAAAATTAACATTTAAGAGTATAAAACAATATGCGAATTTCAGATGAAATACAAAATTTACGTACAGAATCTGTTGTAAATTTCAATTTTAACGTACTTTTATAACTGATGTCATCAAAAATTAAAATCTATTAATATATTTATTTTAAGTAAATATTTTCTCGAAATATGCTTTCATGGAAATTGCGTTATAGATCATGTCAGAACTTTTATAATTTAATTATAGCTTAAATTATTTAATTTTGAGACGTACGCACTCATTGCCTCACTCAACAATAGTATAAATTCTCTGCCTTCTAAATTCTCCTGATATTTGCTTTCCAATAGTAGTGGAATTAATTTCAATAGAGCATATTACAATAAATTTAATTTTAAATAAATTTAGTTGAACATAATATTAAAAAATAAATTTTTGTTACTGTAATAATGAAAGTCTATATCATTGTAATCTCAATTCTAATTATTTCGTGCGCCGTTCGAAGTGATGCCGCACGACGCCGTAAGTTATGTCATTGGTATGAATTCGTCCGCTGTTATGAGGGTCTATGGGCATTTTCGGCCATTCCAAACGGTACAGCGATTCAGGGAAATCGGAAAGATTTGGATGTATTTTGCGGGTGAATATTAAAGTTAATTATAATTAGCAATTATGTATTATATATACAGATATCTCATATATTACCATGTTTGTTATGGATAAGAAAATAATTGATAAAGAAAAAATTGAGTTTTTATAACCAAACATATGGTAATATTAAATGACTGCATTTTTGATTTATAATCATTGAATATAGAAATTGTTATAAAATTTCATTAATAATTTCACTATTAACAAGCCAAAAGCCCGGTGCTTCGCACCTTTATCCTGTGCGACAATAAAATTTCACATTCAAGTGAAGCCTCAATTTTTGCGTCCGGTTTCCATAACAACGCTCGCAACAATGCTTAAATTTCAAATTTTAAAATTAATATTTCAATTGTTGCGGACAGACACACAAACACGCAAGCATACAGACACTTCAATATTTTAATAATATAGATATCTGTGTGTGTTTGTCTGTCCGCAACAATTAAAATTTGAATTTGAAAATTTGATAAGTGCGGGCATTTAAAACTCATTGTTGCCCGCGTTGCTATGGCAACTGAAATTTTTAACTGTTTAAAACTTAGTGCGGGCATTTAACATAGAAACAGTAATTCAATTGTTGCGACGGGTTTTAATGGTATTTGGACACTTGGTCGAATGCCACTTGGTCGAATGGACACTTCGTCGAATGGGCCACTTGGTCGAAA
>LBFL01024134.1:909-11118 GCA_000988845.1 Hypochthonius rufulus
ATTTAAAATGTAAGACTAGTGCGCGCCACTACGCACGCAATGGATATATTCACTCAACTAACCACACACTAAAATATCGAATATCCACACTATACCAAATACTTTTATATGTTTTTCAGTGGTTTATGGCAACTTTAACTATAATTTTCCTCCTATTCGCAGAAAAAAAGCGCACTTGCATGCTCTTTATGGGTAAGGGGAATGTTATGATAGCTGATGGTCCGCATGTGCGCCGACCGCCCATGTAGTGGTCCGCGGGTGCCGAAAGTTTGAGAAACACTGCCCTATGCGATAGTGACTGATGCTTGTATTACTAGAATAGAACTCGCACATCAAAAACCTGTTTTTTTTACTTAAGTTTTCCATTAGCATAGGGTTTTTGATTTTAAGAGGTGTCAGGTATACGCGCGGTTTAACGGTATATTATTTTTAAATAATTAACAGATTTTGCCATTACTTTCTTCAGTGAAACTTTTAAGAAAGGGCTTCAACAGGATTCACATGAATTCCTCTTTTGGCTGATCAATCGTCTGAATTCGATCGGTCAATGGTTTTCCATATCAAAAGACACTAAAGATGAGTCAATTATCGATTGTGACAGGAGTATTGAGTCACTACTCAAGTATCATAATGTACTTAAACCATCGATTAATTTCCATAATTTCAATGGACTCATGAAACAGGACGTCACGTGTAACGCGTGCAATAATTGCAATCCTAAAAGTGAATTCTTTTGCGACATTCAAATTCCTCTTTTTGATGAGGAATATAATACCGATGCTATAACGACATTTACTGATTTCATTCATAAACCCGTTTTATTTAACGGTGAAAATAAATTTCACTGCGGTAATTGTTTCAATTATACCGACGCACTTATGGTTAACCGAATTGAGAAATCACCGAAAGTTTTGGTTTTGCACATTAAGAAACAAATCAATTGTGATAATTCATTTCCCACCGCTAAACAATTCAATTTCCCATACCCATTACTTGAGTATTATTCGGACTTAAATCAACTGCATCAGTACAAATTGTATGCTCTCGTGATTCACGTGGGAATGTCAATTAACAATGGACATTATTATGCTCTCATTGACTCGTCAAATCCCGAAGAAAAAATTGTCACGCGACGCAGAAACGCGTGTCAATGTTCAAATTTCATCACCGAAGACATGAATATCGATTGGATTAAAATCGATGATCGCAAAGTAAGGATCATCAGTAATAAGGAACTCCCCGAGTTCATGAGGGTCAACGATGATGTCACACCGTATCTCGCATTTTACTCTATGATCCGTTAAATTAGTTATTGAAATATACTTTTAGATTTAACAATTACTTAAATATTACAAATTTAAATATTAAAAATTTCCCTTTACGTGTGTTTTCAAATCAAAGAATGGTCATTTTGCCATTTATATTCAACTAAAAAACAAAGGTACACCCATATTCAAAAAACCATGTAAAAAGTGTTATTTCATATAATTTTATAACTGATTTTTCTATATCATAAATTAAAATCATGGTTTTTTGAATATGAGTGTACACGAAAGGTTTTGTATTTATATTTGATTCACATTTATTCATAACTGTTTATTCATTTTCAAACTTTAGAATTTATTTTCAAATTCTGAAGTGAAATTTTTTATCTTTTATAAAACGGAAATATAAATTTAAATATTTTCGTATGAAAATAATAAATTGTAAAATTGACTATTCATGTCTATAAATGCACGTGACATTACGTGACATCACCATTCGGAATTAGTAATTTTAAATGTAAATGAATGTTTCTCTGCCAATAATTTCAAAATGGCGGCGATATTTTTGCTGTCATCGATACCGCTATGCAAACGGCCAATCGGTGTAATGTCCAAAGATTTTATCATTTCGGACATACTTTTAGGCCATTGACCTGTGGCATCAGCATATGACTTTTTGATATTAATCCATTGTTTCATATAAAGAGGAATCCTAATATTATACAATAGGCATTGATCCGGTAGCATTATTTGCAGATCCCAATTGCCACACGTGACAAATGCAAACCGTTTCAATGGCATTTTCGTTTCGCGCGAAACGAGTCCCGTCTCCTGAAGCCATTCATTGAATAAGTGAAACACGTGTTCGAATTGATGAGACGAATCGACCATATCCTGAATAATTCCCGTTAATTCAGTGCAGAATGATGTTAATGTTTTGTGGTGTTTCGGTTGAACGTAATGATGAAATATGTTTTCAGTATTAAAGTTTCGTGCGTTTACTTTAAGAACGGGAAATTCAATCACTTCCATCGGTTTCAATTGAATGGGACTGTCGCATGACGACTCAAAATCGAGTACCAAAAAATAATCAAAATTTTGTACCGCCATTGATTTGAATGCTTTTGCATTGTAATTATACGATTTATGAGTAATAAATCCTTTGCATATATTAATTAAATTGCATCTAAAACTGTAATACAAAATATATTAATTTCATTATCAAATGAGTCAAATCATACCCTAAATTTGATATAAAACGTCTGTTAAAATACATTTAATGCATTTAAAACTCTAAACGTAAATTGCAATGCATTATTAAATGTGAATTTTTGAAAATTAATAAAAAAAATCACATGTTTTTGGGTGCGCTCATAAATAATTGCAAAAAATTAATTAAATATATAATTAATTGTTTCTAAATTAATTAATTCAATTGTATTACACTATATTCTCGTTTTAAGTAATACATTTTAAGTAACATCCCATTTATAGTTACGCATTTTAAAAACCGCCATAACTTGAAATGCTTGTGTTAGAGAAACTTATGCTGAGGAAAGGATTATGATAAGGATTATGATAAGGATTTGATGTAAACGAATACTATGACTGTGCGCTTTTCTATGTAATAAGTGTGTACATACAAAGTTTACGATACAGAGACGAACATAATAGAGGTTTATATGAATTGGAGCAAAGGTTATGTTCGCTTTATTGAGATTGTTCACGATACAGAGATTTTATATGAGAAAAAGTTTAATTACTTTTATTGTGTAATCTATGAATTTATAGTGCGACAGTCATATACGTCATATATCCCCAATAGAAATATCGGGGTCATGACTCATGAGTCACGACTAAATTATAGGTTTTCAGTGACCATATATGTGGTCACAGTGCGTGGAAACAGAACTCTCATATAATCCGCGTCTGTTAAATGTAAATAATGCAATTGAACATATGACACTCGTTTCTATGATATCCCAAACGCCAATCACCGATGTTCTCATGCATTACGTCACACTCAAACAAAGCCATGTATGGGCGTGTCATATGCCTTTTGTGTCCCTTTAATTGAGAATGGACACACCCAAAAGTATGAGCGAAAAATTGAGTGAAACAACAAAAAGAGATAAAAATTGAAACATATAAATGTAAATTTAAAACAAATAATAAAATAAACCGTTTAAATATCGATTTTCATTAATCATAAAAAGCGTATCGATTTGAGTATCGATTGTTTATTAAATAATATTTGTAATTTACAATTGTAACTGATAATGAGTGATAAAGTGATATACCGTCGCGCGACACATTCCAATAGTTGGTATTCGGGTTCGGGTATCGGACACTCATTCAGGTCTTAATCGGGGTATTAATTGATTCGTTTATTCACAGCTAAAGAATTGCGTAATCAGTTAGAGAATTGGTTGAGTGATGCGGGTACAGCGACTCACGGACCCGCGAGAGCAATAATTGCACCGTAATTATCATTACGATATGCTAATGAATGGTCTTTTCTCGTTTCTGAATCCATCAGTTTATTTATTATTTTTCTTTTTAATATTTCCATATTTCCATACATTTAATCTTTCGCATCGAAACATTTGAAAGAATCGAGAATTTAGTCACTCATTAAAGTACATTTGTATTGTATAATTAACACGTTAATTCTATATAATTAATTGGATTAATTAACAGTCACGCGGGATACCAGTATTGTGGTTCATGTGCTGCGTTCGCGTATAAAGAGATTCATTCATCTCTGGTGTATGTATTTAATGTCTAAATAATTATCTTAATTAATTGATGTAATAATTAAAGTAAACGCGTGTTTATATTGGGCCCATCACATCACGTGCGTTTAGGCGGATGTGCGCTTTCACCGGCCAAAGTTTACAAAACCCCACTCTATGATCTAAACATTGATCAAAAGGGTATGCGTATAATTGAATTTATATGAACGTATTTAGCACGTGATTGTATTGGTATTATAGTATATGGAGAATTGTACAGCAGTTCCATGTTTGAAGAGATGACACTTCATACTGATGAAGATGAGCATAGCATTGAGATGCATTTACCATACATCGCAAAGGTCATGGAGAATCACCAATTCACTATTGTGCCTGTAATGGTGGGATCTTTAACTGCCGAAAAAGAATTGGCCTATGGACGAATCTTCAGCAAATATCTCGCGGATCCCGACAATCTTTTCATTATATCATCCGATTTCTGCCATTGGGGTGCACGGTTCAGTTACCAATTCTATGACAAAGGATGGGGTGATATTCACCAATCAATACAAAAGTTGGACGAAACTGTATGTGCATACGACTTAATGGTGATTAAATGATTTGATTAATTATATTAATTGTGATATTCAATAGGGTATGAACGCAATTGAAAAGCTCATACCGGGAAATTTCGCATCATATCTGAAAAAGTATGGGAACACAATCTGCGGGAGACACCCGATCGGTGTATTGTTAAATGTAATTGACTATTGTTATATAATTTATTAATTGCATGTATTGTGTGAGATTATTTCTGTAAATATCTAACATTTTACTTAATCTTAGGCCGTCCATGAATTGAAAGAGTCGGGGAACGGACCTAAAGTATCGCTCAAATTTCTTAATTATGCGCAATCGAGTAAATGCCTATACATGCATGACTCATCAGTCAGTTATGCATCCGCATCTCTGCGCTTCGATTAATATACAATTATAGCATTTAAATGTGCCTAAATAATTATAAAAAAATTTTAATTAAGTAAAAGTTCTTCCGCCGGAAATTTTTCATTAATACAAATATAAACACATTTATTACGAATTTTGAAAGTGGTAATGGAATTGTCAAAAAACTAATTTTTTAGTAATCATAATATTGTCAATTAATGGAACTTTATAATTCAATATCATAGATAAACGATATATAAACATCGATCTTTAAGTATGCATATGACTTATTTTCAAGTGTAACTTTTTATGGAAATATATGAATAAATTCTTAAATAAATTGTATTGTCTTTAATATCGTATACAATAATTTATGAATATTTATGACAAATCAATAAGAATTATATACACGCATTTATTTATATTTTTTAGAGAAATACAAAATGACAATTATTGATTATAACGTTCGCGTTGAAACAATAAAACGAAATAAATTAAAAACAAAAATATATACATCATAAGAGCTGTTATTTTTAGTCATTGTGTAATGGTGATTCGAACAATATTTGTATTTCGGAAGATAACAGAACAGGATCCTGCAAATCACTGAGGTGAACAGTAGAAAATGGGAGTTCAGTTTCAGTGACTGATTCAGATAATGATATATCGTTTAAAACACGTTTAGGATTTTCAAATTCATTCTTTTCAGTTAATTCAATGTTAAAGTTCGTATCATTTGCATCAATTTGATCATTTGAATTTGAATTCTCATAACAAATGTCAGTTACAACATTTGGTTCAACATCCGGTTCTTTTGGTTTTTCAACAGATTCTGTCATAACATTAATATCATCATTAATATGAGCAGACGTGTCAATTACGAGATGCGATTCTTCAGATTCTGAATCATCATTTATTTTTCCCTTTTTGATTAGTATATTTGTCACTTCGGATTTTTCATAATTTTTCGCGTTCGAATCATCGTCATCATCACCAATATTCGCGAGAATGTCATTAATACTATTTTTAAGATCATTATTATTATTAATTCCTTCGTCATCATTGAATTCAATTTTAAGAATATCTTTCTCTTCACTTTTGCTATTATTTTCGTCCATTATTTTAATCAATTCCCTTAAATTATATTTCTTCGCCATTTTCCTATCGATTCGTTTTAAAGTAATTCGTGTTTCCATTTTCAATTTCTTATTTTTCATTAATGTTTGATAATCGATTTTGGGCTTAACTCTAACATTAAATGATGATACACTCAAAGATGATGATGATTCCGATGATGATGATCGTTTACGTTTCCGACGTTTGTCTTTATCCTTTTCCTTATGTCTGTTCCTATTCTTTTCCTTCTCATTTTGGACTTTATTGATCGCTTCACTTTTCTCCATTTTTTCCTCTTTTTCTTTCTTAAACTTTAAGAAATCCATTGATGGTGTATATTTAATTTTCTTCGACTCTTTAATTTCATTCTTTTCCTTTTCCTTTTCTTTTTTCCGATTCTCCTCTTCGATCTTTCGTTTCTTAATCATTTCCTTTTCTCTTTCCTCTTTTTCCGTGTCGCGTTTGCGTTTCTTATCACTCAATCGTTGTCTTTCCAATGCTTTCACTTTATCGGTCGCTAATTTATGTTCATAATCAGAGTTTTTCATGATAAACGCCTGAAACGATGAATCACAATAAAATCACATATAATCAAATGCCATACAAAAACAATACCCCATATTCGCGGTTATGTTTTATTGTTTTGAGATGATCCATTCCTTGCGTCGAATCACCAATAAATGTCTTACATAATAAACAAAAGTATGCCTTTACCGGAACAATCAATTGAACCCCTAAAATCAATAATAAAACATTTAATTAATAATAATGATAAACTTTAATGACATGAAATAATATAATATAACCTCTGACTGCAGTTAAAATAGGATTAGCGAGTGTTTGTTTCTGCTGTTTCTTGGGTTTTGTCCACGGTTTATCATCTTTACTATTCTGATCCATTTTCTTCCAATGGTCATTCGTATGAATATGATGCAAATAATCATCTGTCTTTGGAAATAACTGATCACAATTGCGACACCAGTGCTGTCCCGGATCAAAATAATCAAATGCACCGCACACATCATCATCATCATCGCCATCGTTAGCGGAACGCACTGTATTATCAACGGGAGTCTCTTCGACATTCCGTGTAATTTCCGTTTCGAAATTCTTATCATTAGAATTACTCGGATCAAATCCTTTCCCAAAACATACACGATACTTCTTATCGATGTCAAAGAACGCACTCCGCACCGTTTCGAGCCGATTCTTAATATCGGTTTTCAGTTTGAATAATTCCACTAAATGCGGGTCACGTACGGACGTAACACCCCCGGGTTTGTTCCTCATCATATCGCCCTCCCTGTTGCAAATCTTATCATAAAGCATTTCCAGATTTGTCAATTGTTCTTTGAGGCGTTCTCTTTCCTGAAACACAATTCCTTATCAATGATAAATTACAAATAATTTTAGCTTTTAATTTACACTTTCGAGTTCTGTCATTTCTTCTCCGGAAAGCGCTTGAATCACTTCAATTTTATTTGGAATTTTAAATTTACTGAGAGATGATGTTCCCGGTGCGGTTAGAGGTTTAGGCGCGGATGAGGGTACCGATGAGTGTTCTTCGAGTGGAGTTCCGATGCCAAAAACTTTTATCAAATGTGCGGCTTCCGAATTTGATTCTTTTAATTTAATTTTTTCGTCATATTCTTGAAGCACATCCTCTTCAGTTAATCCCTTATCTTTAGCAATTTCAATCTTATACCTGAGGTAAGTATTTGCCACTTCTTTATGCATTTCCGGAGGAAGAGTTTTATTAAAGAGTTTATTTTCATAATCCTGAAGCAATTCATTCGGATCTTTGCCCTGTTCTTTGTATTTCGCTATTCTATGTTCGAGATAAGTCTTTGCGTTATTCTTTTCACTTAACATTAAAGGATCAGCTGATCCTATAGCATTTAAATCGGGTTCTTTCCTCGACAAATATGATGCCATTTCTGCTTTAGTGTTAATCCCGAATGATGCGGCTGCAGAATCAATTTCAACTTTCTTTGGACTCAATTCAATATCGGGTTTAATGGGGAATGGTTTTGGTGGCGGTTCCCGTGACGTTGGATTTGCTAAAATGGGTTTTCCCGAAATAAAAGCCGATTTATTAGGACCATAACTATTGGAATAATTCGGTCCGTCATATTTGTTATTCCCGAAATCGCGTTCGGGACTCGGACTATAAACTTTGCGCCTCTGCATTTGCTTCTTAAGAAACGCGATATCATCTTCATCATCACTCCATTCATTTGCGCGTGTCGCGTCTTTGTTCAAAATGGGCTCATCACGCTTAAGGTACGATGCGCTTTCATTTACTTCAAATTCTATAATCTTCGGTAATAATTCAGGAGTACATGAATCACGGAATGCGCCACTCGATTGGGACCGCTGAGACTGTTGAGACATTCGCTCTTTCGATTGTGACATATTTTGACCTTTAAAATAATTGTAATAAAATTCAAGTACAATAGGAATATACAATACAATATTATTTAATCTGCTTTTTAATTTTAAATATAAATAAACATAATAAGTCAATACCATAGTATCCCGTATCATGTTTATCCAAACTCTTGGAATGTCCATACGATTGTGGATCGCGATGAGAGTCGGTGAGTGGCGCCGGAGCCATACCTTCAGGTTCGGGTCTCGTACGTTCCTTGGGTTGTGATGGAATTCTCCTCTCATTCCCTTCGCCTTTCGACGATCGATTCGACTCATAATATGGTTTTGGTTGTGAATGTCGTGAATATTGTGGTGATTCTCTATTCGGTGATTTCGTGCGATACGATCTCTCTCTTTCCCGCGATGGTGAATGTGACGAGTCACGTGATCGTTGTTTATCATCCCTATAATATTCATCCTTTGACTGTTGATACATATCTTTTGGTGATTGTAAATCCCTCTTTAGCCGATCATCGCTGACTTTTCTCCCGAAACCGCGTGAATGATACATTTGTGCATCGCATACGATGGTAAAAGTCTAACTGATGATGTATAAATATATCATTTAAATAATAATTATTATATTAAAGATAATTACGAATTTATAATAAATTATTAATAAATTTAAACTAAAATATCAAAATAATTACATTTTTTGATTATGTAATGTGAAAATAACAGAATTTATTGAATTAAATCCTCAATAATCAAAATTCTGTCGCTGTTTATTGTTTATTTTCGTGTAATTATAACGGATGTTAAATCAAAGGTAATATTTAATTACATTCACGTTAATTATTCACATTTAGATTAAGAAAAACGAATGTTTTTTTAATTTAAATGTGAATTTAAAAACGAAAGTTCATTTTCTATAGTCACATGCATTGTTTGCGTTTGCGCTAAACAAAAACTACAGTCATTACCCGTTATAAGTAACAAAATTATTATTTTTAAGTTGAATTTTTATGAAGTAATGATGTTTAGATTTAGTTTCAATTTTACAGTATACATACATTGTCATTTCACTTAAATATAAATAATTAAAAAATAAATAAATTATTAATAAGAAATTTTTAATGCGACGCAATGACGCAAACTTAATGAACACCCTGTAATTTAACAGAAATATATTCGTTAACATGAAATGTTGCGTTTACAAACAATACACGCTGAATCAGTGTATCGTAATTTTGCATCAATTTAATTACAATTAAAAATTAAATATAAAAATGATGTTTACAGAAGTCGATGTGTTTATTGGAAACAATACATTAATAGACCCGTATATATACCAGTATTGGTTGGACGGGTATTCCGGTATTACGCATTTTAAATTAAATTTTTTCATAGAAATTTTTTGACAGAAATTTTTTCATAGAAATTTTTTTATGATTTTTGTTTCCATCATAATAAAAATGTCAAAATTTGTCATATATTAAAAGCATTAGATTTTTATTATAATAATTTTTATGTGACACTTTTAAGTGATTTTAATTATTGCATCTCACAAATTGCATGATAATTAAATATTTATATTAAATTAGAATGATATTCAAATAAGAAAAATATTTAAATTTCCGGATTAATTTTTTTAAAATTCTTTGATATTACAGAAAAATATACAAATAAAGTTCTTTATATAAGAATAATTAAGTGGGTGTTTAATATAGGGTTAGCCCCCATGTCAGGCCCCCTAGTATCCCCATGCACTTCAT
>LBFL01024150.1:0-12699 GCA_000988845.1 Hypochthonius rufulus
AATGTATAAAGTGAATTTCCCTCCCTAGAAAATTTGAATAAAAAAGTCTGATCTACCCCTAGCCTAATGCTAGTTTCACGAATACTGATCATAAACATTAATGTAAAATTTCAATATACAAAGATGGCGCTATTTTATTGTATGGCGCTATGCGATAACAAAAAATAATTTTAAAATATAAGTCAATTTTATGTGAAATTAGAGAGCGTTTCGAGTGAGTCTAAAATTAAATATTATAATTTTCTTACGTAATTTTTATTAAAGCATTGTTATTTAAATTAAAAGAGAATAAAATAGAATAAATGAGCATTTTGAAAAAATTTTTTTTACAAAAAAATAGAATAAAATGTAAGGCTTTAATTTATTATTATTATTATTATTATTATTATTATTATTATTATTATTATTATTATTATTATTATTATTATTATTATACTGTAATTCGGAGATTTTATTATTTATATCGATTATCTCTAAATAATTATGATCATTTTCTATATTTGGAAATATCTGTTCATATCTTTGATAGTAGATAATTTGTTTGTAATCTTCTGATTGAGAAATTTGTATATCATCATAATTATAATAATTATCAAATATATAAGAATAATTATGTTGTTCATCATTAACTACTATTTGAGGTGTTTTTCTAATAAATTTGGAATAACACAAAATTACTATACCAATTAAAATCACTCCTGTTAATGTTGAAATTAAAATTACAATCATGATTGTAATTTTGAATTTTGGTTTATTAATTTCATTTGAAATTTCATGATCATAATCGGTTCCATTCCATTTGTATACTTTAATATAGTCAATGATTAATGATGAATTTAATTATTCGATATCATATTTTGAGTCAATATAATTCTCAATTATCATTGAAAATGGTTTATCAAAGGGTTGCATCGGTTTTTCGTATTTAATACCGTCACCATAATTAAAATATCTATTAATTGATACTTTTGTATACATTTTCCCATCGATAAACCATTTTATTGTACGACTCCATTTCCATTCGAGAGTATATTCATGAAATTCAGTTATATCATCCGGGAAAAGCCCAATAAAACCACCGAATTGATTCCAGTTTTTTCCCGTTGTGATTCCGCTTATGATTTCTGATCCTTTATAATGAATAAAATCGATTTTTCCGCTTTATGGAGACGTGTGTACAAATCGTAACACTTAATTAATCTGTGGATAAATGCAATGCTTAACTAAGAGTAGAGTATAGCTAAATGTTTAAGTCAATTATCATTTTATCACAATATTACAAATTACAATTTAAATATGTTTACAATAAATATAAATTTAAATTTGTATGTGTAGCACACACATTCTACGTTAGTCTATAACATTTCAAAGAATAATATATATAATACATTTACAAAAGAAACAATTGAAAAACTGACATTTCACAGAATCTACAATTCACAAAATAGAGAAATTCGAGAAGAAATAAGTTTGATCTATCGCTGGTAGGGTTGCCAACTCTAAAACAGTTCAGACCTGGATTTTTACATGTCCTCACCTAAACAACCTGGAAACAATTTTTTCGTTAACAATTTTTACATATACTTTTTGAAGGAATTCTTTTTCTGTGATTTTGTGGATTTTATAATTCTAATTGAGTCAAATTTTTGTATAACATTCATAAAAATGTTTTTTGTTTACTAAAAATTAACATTAAATTTATATTAATTTTATTTGAACCCTCAATGTTTAATAAATGCAGAGCACAGCATTGAAATAAAATAGTCATTAAATAATGATTATTAAATTTATGCCTCACCCGGACATTTTGCGTTCAGGCTGAGTCCGTCTGGACCCTGGACAAGTGGGTCTTCGCCTGGACAGTTGGCAACCCTAATCGCCGGATGTTCAAATCGATTTCCCGTCGTTGAAAACTTAATAATTTGTCAGAAATCCCAGCCGGTCATTTTGGGAACATAATTTAATTTAATTCAAAAATTGTGAAATTAGTGTATTTTTATGATACTAAAATAAAATTTTAATTTTAGTTGAAGTATACTAAAACTAAAACTAAATATAACTATTTAATTAATTTTTTTAAAAATACTAAAATTTTGACTAAATTGATAACGAAATGCTAAAATGATGCCAAAACTAACATGTCAAACTTTTAGGACTGGATAGTCATGAGGTACTCGATAAGAAATTATCAGTAAAGGAATGCCACTGTAGAGTTGATTCTATAATTTAGTTAATGTTTTATATTGATTCTATATATTCTATAAGTTTTAAAGCATAAATGAGTGAAATAAATAAAAGAATTGAAATATAATTTTTACTAAAATGTACTAAAATTAAAATTATTTAAAATTTTAGATATTGATGACTTTAACTAAAACTAAAATTGTGTATATTCTGTGAATTGTTCTTTCTGTAAAATGTCCATTCTGTGATATGTTTTTCTGTTAAATGCATCGCTCCTTGTGTACGTATGTTTATATACAAATAATTAATTCACTATTAGTTTTATATAAATTCTAATTAATACCCCCATTCCATGATTCGTTTGTATAGAGTTTTCCTGCAGTTTCAATTGATCTACACGTTATATGATCAATTTTTTTAGCATCAACAATTAAGAAGCCATTTTCACTCTCATTATTAGAGGTGAAAATTCTATTTCTGGTGTCTGATAACAAAAAAATTCAATTTAATATTATTTAATACGTTTAATTCATTTACCGTTAATCAAATCTAACGACTCGTTAGTGATTGACCAACGAAATGTATTTAGTGTGTCACCATCAAATTCGTCAGTCCATTGATGTTCCTAATTCGCTGAGTTTAATTTCGAGATAAATAAAATAATTGTGAATAATTGTAAATTAATTTTATTATTCATATTTTAGTAGAGTTTATTTTTATATAATGGAAATTCAAAATTTGTTTATTAAAAAAGTATATAAATGTATTTATTAATATTCTCTCTGAAATCCGCTATGAATCATAGCTAAAGATCGGAAAGTTATGGATATATTGCTACGGTCACCCTATTTATTTTTCAACTTATGAGTCATTAGCATTAGAAAATTGTTAAAAAGATTGTCACAAATAGGGTGACCGTAGCAATATATCCATAACATTCCGATCTCTAATCATAGCCTATGAAAAGCGTAGTAATAAATTGTTGCAATAAATTCATTAGAATAATGCTCATATCCTTTATAATGATTCTGTTTAAGAATAACTGCGGTTAATTTGTAGAAATTATGCTTTAGATGAATTTTCCTAAAATAATGTTAAATGCAACAAATACTGAGTAATTACAAAAACAATGTACAAATTAACCTCCATAACTTGAATATATTGCAGTCAAAAGTATTTGTTCAGAATAAACATTTCAAGCTATAGAGGTTTTTTATGATTAAAACTAATAAAATTGGATATCTAAAATATGTTCAAGTTAGAGTTTAACTTACGGAGGTTCATGTGTAGTGTTGTGCTTTTTTTATTTTTATTTCCTTTAATGTGCCTGAGAGAATACCTTACGTAACACTCGGTTTTATAATCCTATTGTATAGTGAAATATAATATAATTGTTCACTTATAATTTCTTGGTATTTCTGAGAAACTCCGTTCGTTAAATGATAAATTTTAATTCGGAGCTTTTTAAAGAGTTACAATTGTGTCACTATATATAGTATTTTGAAAATTTTTTATGAAATTAAAATTTATAACTTATGTAATTGAAATAAATTTGAATATAAAAAATTCAGAATAAAATAAATGCAATACTCGCAAATTGATATTTAGAATTTTTCAAATTAAATATAAATTAATAATTACACTATTTTAGATCATTTTTTACAATTCACAATCATGTGATATTAAAGAAATGTGAAACCGTGGATCTTCTAAATATCGAAGTGCCAAAAAGCGAAACCCATAATAGCGAAAACTCAAAACAGTCAATTTATTGTAAATATTATTCTCTTTTATTAGAAAACACCCTTTAGTCACCGACGAGACCAGAAACTCTTACATTTGATTTTATTAAGAAAGCGCAGCTGAAATGTTGCCTAAACACAAATTTGATATCTCCCTGATTTTGATCTGTTTTGATTGCTTAAGATATCAATAACACATTGTATAGTATTTTTAAAAATAAATAAATGCCAAATATTATTAACGCAATATTTACAAGTTTACATATCGAGTATTATAATAAAATATTAATGAAAAAATTATTTACACATTTTTAAAGCATTTTTTAATGCTCAATCATATTAAAAAATTGTAAAATTATTTTAAATAATAATAAATATAACTAATAATTAATGCAATTGAATTAAATAAAAATTTTAAAAGTAAAATAATAATACGATATAAAAATGAAATTAAATATTACAGTAAAATTTTTATACGATTAAAAATTGAAATAAATATTTATTAAAAACGATTAATGCATTCGGAATTAAATTTATATAATAATACAATGAAACTGCTGAAATTCCAAATGTCATTCCCATGATACCCCCGATATTATAAATCAATTGATTTATGTCCATTTTGGTGTATAAATAAATTGTATTCGTTTTTTCTCTTTTGGAATAAGTTTTATAATTCTTTTATTGTCAAATTGATTCGTATTCATAAATATAACTGAATATTCAAATGCCAAAAAATTACAATTTTCATTACAAATTTTCGAAAAACATTTTAATAAAATTGTTGTGTTTAATTTACATATATGTGTTGAGTTAAAATCTTTTGATTCTGTATTTATTGTGCAGTTTTGTCTATTTCTGCATTCATTTTGACATTTCACATTTCCAATTACATTCTTATGATGAACATTACAATCACTGTATGGTGATGGTAATGATCGTATTAATTGTTGCGAATAATAAACAACAATATAATTCATGTAATAATATCCATTTAATGAATTTAAATTATAATCCACTTTTTGTGTCATATAAAAGGTAATATTTGTTGTTAATTCAATCGTAATTAATAAATATGGTGATTTAAAATTAGCATAATTAATTAATTTTTGGAGTTTTTCAATTTCTGTATATTGAAAATATTGAATTTCATTTATATTATCATTGTTTAAATTTTTATAAACAAATCTCATTGGTTTTGTAAAATTATCTAGTGTATTGTTTATCATATATTATTTCACATGAATTATTTAAATTCAATTTATTTAATTGTTGTGTATAGTGTTGTGAATTTCCATTAAATTCTGGCGTAGATTTTATAGTACCGAACGGTGGAAAATAAAATTTAGAATTATATTCGATTCTAATAATAGTTTCATATAATAAATATTGTAACAATGATATAGATATTTGTTTAATTGCAAAGTATATCAAAACTAATGTTATAATTGAGTTAAATGATCGGTTAAATAAAAAATCAAATTTAGAAAATTTAAAATTCCGTAATAATTTTTTAATTAAATTTAAAATAATTACATTTAAATTTATCAATGATATTCCAAACCACAGTCCTAATATAGCACAAAATGAACATATATAATCATTAAATGAGATCATTGGTAGATAAATATAATATAATTCAGAAATATATGACCGATGAAATACAGCAACACTATTAAATTTTGGATAATTGTATTCTTGACGAAAAAAAAATTTTATAATGTAATGAAATCTTACACAATCAATTGGGCAATGCATACGACACTGTTCCATAATGTTTGTATTCAGTTTTCTTTTTGATGAAAATATTATTTTATTGTCACGTTCATTATTAATTTGTAAATAATTATGAACACATTTAACAAAACAATCATCATGTGATCGCGTTTTATTTGTGCCAATATTTTGTTCATAATCATAGCATTTTGTATCATACGGCAGCGGCTGTAGATTTTCAGTGAGTACAGTTATAATAAAACCATGCATATTTTTATTGTCAAATATTAATTTATCATTATAATAAAATTGTGGCCATGTTCGTAATGGGTGTATTATCGTAAAAAATCTAGGCAATTTGTATTTTATATATCCAACCCATAACAAGAGTTGTTTTACTAATGGTAATTTTAATATTTTAGTTATAAAATCTTTAAATATACTTAAACATTCACCTCTATGGGTATGTTTTAAACTGTTTTCGCCATCAGAATATGTTTTATTCCATTTAATATATTCACAATTATCATTCAATAAATCCGGTTTATAATTGCAAAATATCAGGTATATTTTCCCAATTAATTGATTTCGTTCAAAACACTCCAAAATAATAAAATTAATATTATAAATGTTATTATTACTATAAACTGAAATATTTAAATCTTTTTTCCAAATAAAATCCGTACTTTTATTCATACCATTATTATGTTTAACGCATATCGTAATTTTCAGAAATTCTCTTTTTTCTGAAAGTTTAAGTTCTATTTTAAGTACGGTCCGATATTTTAGATAATTTATGGTTAATTCAGTTATTTGATACACTAACATAATAAACACAAAAAGTCTCATATAATTACAGCATGAATATAATTGCTTATATTTTTTAACGAATTTAATATCGGACATTTTTGTTGCAATAATTTTCAAATTTAAACTTCAGTATAATATAGATATTAAATTGTAGATCACAAATATAATTTATAATTATAATATTATAATTATTTATATTTTACAATGATATTTAAATGAAATATTTTTTTAAAATTTATATAAATGGTTATATTACTTTTTAATTTGATGTTACGTGTTGTTATTTCTTTTTCAAAAGAAATGACATCATATTCATTACTATTATATACATATTATTTTTTTAATCGATTTATATACACACGTAAATAGTTCTTTTATATTAATTAATTAATTATATTAATTGATAAATAATGAAAATTCTATTAATAATATATTCGTACAATCATTTTGCATAAAATATTATTTTCATTCATATATTAATAATGTTAATAAAATCTTTTTACCATTAACAATAACAAACATTTTTAAGTGATTTCTCATTAATTTGTTATATGCTAAAATAATCATACATTAAATATACAGGGTGATCATTATATCTGAAAAATCACCACTTTAAGCATGGACATTACTTTTCTAAGAACTGTTATATGCAGGGGTACTGTCCTAAAAAATTTCAAACAATTACCGTGAATGACCAAATAATAGACCACTACCAATTAAAATACCACGTCCTATTATAAGACCACTATTTGCAAACAACACATAGTAACTATGTATTTAATATTCAAACTAGGGGGGTCAGGGTAGGAGTTACCCCTCGAGATAATTCCGGCTGATCCCTACTAGTCAATTTTGATTTAATTGACCCTTCAAAAATAGAAAATATCCGATTTTACCCCAACTAGAAAATAGCAGACTAAAATCCATAATTTCACTGAAATTACAAGTAAAAAATGTTTTGATAAACAGATTACACTCATTATTCACTTCTTTTAACAATTTTTCGCTGCCAAAACAGGTAGATCTGAATAATGAGTGTGTATAAATTATTGTGATAGTTTATACATTCCTATTGTATATCTTATCATATTTCAGCGGTTATGAAAAATTTTCAAATATTTTTTTGCTGACAACCCCTCCTATTAAAGCAATTTTGGTGAAATCAACCCTTTTTTCGAAATGAAAAATTTAATAATTAACCCCCTTAGCGAATCAAAAAATCCCGGACCTTAGCCAAGTCTGAGTATGTGTTTAGAGAAAGTGTAAAACTATCATTTGAATGTATTAATTTAAGTATAGTTATTTATGAAAGTATTAATCTAGATATAGATTTTAATTTTTTTAAATAAAAAATTAATGAAAAAAATAAAAGACCACGTTCTATTAAAAGACCACTCAAAACCTTTACGAAAGCAATAAAAGACCGGTCTATTATTAGGTCATTTACGGTATAGTGTGTCCAAATACCGATAAATTATAAAATAAGCATCTAGATTTACATACAAAAATAAATAAAAACAATAAAAACATTTTTTCAATTATTTTCCCAAACAAATCCCAAATTTAATGACTTTCCATTAATTGTCTGTTTATGAGTCACATTTTATTTACATTTTTGCAATAAAATATAAGCATTTTTATTATCTATAAAAACCAGTATTCGCCGTTTGCAAATTTCTCAAGTTTTGTGGGGGAAAAGTTCGACTTATTTGTTCCCAATTATTTAGAATGCGAATCACCGGGTTTTTGGTTTGAGTTTTGCAAGGGGCGGCCTATAGCATTAGAAAACATCAATAGGCTGACCAAAAGTGACTGAATTAAACTATTAATTTAATAGGTAATTAAACACTTTATTATAAAAACGGATTAAAGGTGACTCAACGGATATTACTATGAACACACACTACACTATAATGCGTTCACTTTGGATCAGTTTATTCTTATCTCTTATTACTCTCACATAATTCTTTATTAATTCTTATCAATATTTATAACATTGATAAGAATAAGGAAATGGACAGGTGTTTTGTAAAGATCTTTACGAGTCATATATGTGTAGAATAAAAAGAAAAATGAGATGTCAATACTATTGTAATAAATAAGTATGGTAATTTTTAATATTTATAAATTCTGTAGTTTTTCAATTTAAGTGTATTGAAAATAATGTATGTGTGTTGATATCATCAGTAATTATGTAAATTTCAATACACAATAGTTTTTGTAAAGTATTTTTATAAAATATTACTTCACATGAATGATTTAAATTAAATTTTATTCATTTTTAAATAATTTTCTTGTAATTACTTAATTTATAAGTAACAAAAATAACAACAAAATTATATTTCAAAATTCCCGCGATTTATTGAATAATGAAACAATATGATTGGATATCATTAATATATATCGTGACGTGTCTTATGACTAACGCCTGGAAATTTATTGATGAACTGTTATGGTCACTTTAATTGTAATATTTTTTGTAGTTACTTTATGTTAATAATTTGTAATTTGACATATAAATAGTGTGACCATAACAATTAATTATTAATGATCGGGCATTATTTATAACTTGTATGTTAGTGCGGGAAAATGTAAGTTGTAAAGAGGTTTAAGTGTACAGCATTCGATGTATGTCATTGTTTATTAAGAGACACACTTTACGTATGTCTGAATTCATTGGCCCCAGGAACATGATTAAGCATAACCGGTAATAGCATCGTTCCTTTTCTGTTGGTTGAATCATACATTCGCCCAATAGTTGTACTAAAGCCTCTTTGTCGTGCAGTTCATTTCTTATCTTTATGCCGAAATAATCAGGATGTATGCACGTGGTTAATCACGTTTTTGAAACTCAATAACCTCAATGTGCGCCACTACACCACACAACCTGCTTAAAGAGCAAAAAGTATGGGTTAATATTATGCATCATTACCTAAAGCGCTTGTAGTATCGATAGTTTTAGATTCGAAAATATCCCGTGACGATTCCTTAATTCATTATCAGTGTCGTAAAAATAGATTTTCGCAAATTTCGGTGAATCTCCGTTTGATGGTAGAAGTGATCCAATTCTATGATATACCAATCCGTGAATTTTGAATGAATATGTTCCTCTGCTGGGCATGTCTACAATATCTGTGTCAAGTGAAGTAAATGTCAAAGATGAGTTATAGGCCCGTATGTTGGTGTCAAATTCCTTCGAATCCGGATGCTCACCACAGAGAAGCTGTTTTAATATGACAGGAATATCTATCAATGGTGGTATATGGATCTTTCAATCGTTACAGCACGCCAAGAATTTAGGATTACTGATTGTGCCGCTAATTTCTTCCGCCAAAACATAGCTTTATATTTACTACATTTTGAATCCATTGATCCTAATTTGTGTCTATTGACTTAAGTGTTTTGATCATGCCGTGCGATTCGGATACTGTTTGAATAATGGTGAATATCTTCATAATAAATATTGTAAGTTTCGATCAATAAATTTTCAAATCGAATAGACAAACGTTGTAGCATATGTTCATTATCTTATTTCATTCAAATCTCACGTTCAATTTCCGACTCTTCACTTCGATGATTTCTCAAATAGTCTTTGTACTAAATGAGTCGTGATTCCTGTTCGACATTCGTTTCCTCAGACCGGACATCTTCTCTCGCATATTCTCGTAGCTGATAGAGTCTTGTCTTTCGTCAGCCGTTTCTTCTCTTCGAATATGTCTCTCGTATTCCTCTTACTGATTCAGTTTTAACTCTTTTCTCTTTCGTTTCCTGCATTCGTCGTAAATGTTTATGTTTCTCCTTTTTCTGTCGTCTTTTTTCTTCTGATTCTTCCATACATTTCCTTTGCTTTTACACACAATCCTTTTCCTTCCTTGATTCCATAATTCGTCCTTTGATAATGTTAATTCTGTACAATTATTGATGATGATAGTGATAATTCTTCAGAAAATTGGTATTGATAATGATAATTTATGATTAATGTTTTTGCATCAAATGTTTATAAACAAATGGCACCCAAACATTGTTAGTATTGCGCGCGTTAATTTTTTAAAATTTAACTTTTGTACAATTTGAATTTTTAGTTTCCGTAGCAACATGCGCAACAATTAGTTTAAATTACAATTGTCGCGGACGGACAAACATACATAGGATATGGGTGGATAGTGATTATACGTATTAATCTGCAATAATTATCGAAGATATGAGTGGACAGTACTGCTATTTATGATTATGTTGTGTTAATGTAAATTACCAAAAACATGACTCGACAGTGATTATGTGTATTAACATGCATTGTTAAGTGGTAAAATGTGATACAATATTTGACAAATCAACATCAGTATTATAAACATTTATTAAAAAACGGAATTTAATTATGATAATTCGGACCGTTTAATTGTACAATACGATCCTTACATTTTTAACAGCATCATTTTAATTTTTCTAGAGTCATCTGATGAAAGAATAAGGAAATAACATTGAGCTTTCACTATGTAAATAATTACAGTATGCATTAAGTACATTTTTGCTGCTGCTATATAATTATGCCAATGCTAACTCAATGCTTCTATATACTGCCACAATTATTGCAGTTTCGGTAAACTATGGTAAGTAAATATTTCGATAAAATATGTGTTAAGTAACGACCCTTGTATAAATAAAAAATAAAAATAATATTCTCAAATATTAATTATTTTTCAATGATATTAATGTTTGAACGTTATCGGTAAACATATTGTTAGTTATTAAAAAAGTACATGTACTAAAATGCATCATATATATATGGTAAAAAATTTAGGTCACACGGATCTAGCGGTACGACATTCATCAGTATATTTCATTATTTTAGAACTGAATGTTATAGAAATGCTTATTATATATTAATATTGTGGAATCATAATAAGCGATGTCATTATTATCATCAATAATTTTGATTATACTCTCTGTGATTTTTATATTAAAACAATTAATAGTAAAATTAATTTAATTATTGCATAAATTGATGATAATAGAAACCGATTCGCTTTTAATGTCATTCGGATTATTAAAGGGAAAATATAAGAATGACAATACAATTGAAGAAAATACAAAATTTGTATATTACCAAAGGTTTGTCATTGGATTAATGATATTATTACTTCCGAAATACATTATGCCGATTACATTTAACGACACATCTGAAGAGCGGTATAAATATGGTGATATTTCATGGTTTTTTGAACCGGAAAAGATCATAACGATGATACTCACGATATATAATGTTTGGATTATCTCAGTTTTGGTACTATTTATTGTTGGAATTAAACGATTATCGTGGTTAAAAGTAATGCAATTATATAAAACGAGATCGTTACACGAGAATATGGAAATGGATAATTCAACGGAAAGAAAATTAACAAAAAAAATTTATCATACGACGAGAGTAATTAATATGTTACTTTATGGTATGACTCTATCATATTCAATCATCGTAATTGGATCATTATAGATTCGATGGCCCCGCAAATGGATAATTAATGGCATAGTTTCATCTGTCATTTCAATTATTTTTGTATTTTACAATACATTTAATATCATTGGGATTATGTTAATCTTTCATCAGATTTGTTATTACATTAAATTGAGATTTGAGAATGTAAATCAAAAATTTATAAAACTTTTAAAACTTAATAATCATAGAGAAATGTCAGACGCTTTTAAATCTTTTGATCGAATCTGTTCATTGCTTAACCAATACAATTAGTTTTGGAAATACTATATATTCATTGTTTATAATCTCTGTTCAATTTCAGCGATTTTGACTGTTTATGCTGCATTTTTCACTGAATTATCATTAATCGTTCGATTATTAGTTTCTTCGGGACTCGTATATCTAATGTCTTCTGCAGCAAAAGTATCGTTATCATCCACAATGGTGACAGCAGAGGTAAATAAACATATAAATCAAAGGATTTAATTTTATTTTTATTAAAGGCACACAAATCTTACGCATCTCTTAACACACTTTATGTTCGTTCAAAATATATGAGACTTTCGAGAAAAATTCAACTCTCGGATACGATTAAAAGAATCGGCGGTCCTATAATTGGATTTAGCATTTTGGACATGTTTCTGATCACAAATGAAATATTTTTAGAGGTGATTACTGTAATATATAAATATTACGCATCAGACTGATATTAATTTAAAATCAATTATACAGAGGTGGTTAAAAGGGAGTTAGGGTAGGAGTTATCTCGTCATTATT
>LBFL01024217.1:0-10467 GCA_000988845.1 Hypochthonius rufulus
ATATGGACATATCTAAATAATTGTATTTTTATACGAGAGTCAAGACTTTTCGGGTATAAATTTGATATCGGATCTCCTAACATAAGCCAAATCCATTCGTCTTCAGGACCATTGACAAATAATGCTATTATAGTCGATCGGAATGCCATTATTATACAAAACATCCACAGAAGTAACGCGTAACCGATTCTTTTATTTGACATTCTCTTATGTATCATAATCCTCGAACGATAATATCAATAGAAATAATTTATAAAATAATTTTTTCGCAAATTCATAACCATTTAATAATTTTTGATCACATATAAATATACTGTCATTTTATTTCAGTTGTTGTGTCTTCATTTTTCTGAAGGATTTAATAATTTTAATGCAATAAATAACTTCCTCTTCAATAGTGTTACTGTGAAACTCAAGATTTTATACAAATGTAATAAATTATATTAATATTGATCATCGCATAATTACAACAATTGATATCATCATTTATATTCAGTCATATCATTAATTTAAAAAGTTTATGATTCCAAAAATCTATTAATGAACTTTAATTAGAAAATCGAAATATTTAATGAGTTTTTAACATCAGTGTACACCATACTGTATATCATGGCAAAACCATTTTTGGAACACTTTTAAACCTGAGCTATGAAAATATAGTAAATGTCGGATAAATTTTATGCATAACATTTGACACGATATATCTTCCTTTATTGTGATACATAAAATTTACATATGTAAATATAGTGTAAGAAAATTTAATGATTTACTGAAATGTCAATTTTTTGAACTTTTTGACCAAAAATAACTCTATAAGATGTTTATAGACTGTCTTAAAAATAAGAAAATTGACATAATATTAGCTTTATAATAGGCTGTCAATGATAATGAGTAAAAGAGGAGTTACAAAAAATGGCATAAGAGTGGCTGAAGAAAATTTAAATATAAATTTAAAATAATGCAGGACAAACTTAAAAATATCATCAAGAAAGTTGATCTAATATCGCGAATTAATATTTTCCGATTAATAAAAATAGGCTGATCTATTTTTTACTATTTTATTTAATTTTCAGTAATTATAAAAGACTTTAAATTGCGCTAAAAACATTTCTCGAGTGGTCATTTCATCTTTTAATAGGACTCCACTCATTTATATATTGAAAAAATAGCATTTAAATACATCTTAAAAAAGATAATTAAGTACATAACTGCAGAATAATGTATCCCAAACAGTTCCAATGCAAACTATTTTCTTTAGGATCATTAAAACGATAATTTAAAAAACAGAAATTCGCGATATTTTCACTATATTAAGAAGTGCTTAAAAAATCATTGTAACAAACAATTACATAAAATTGTTAATCCGGTATCAAATTCATAATTTAATCATATGTATAATCTATAAAACGTAAAGTCTTTAAATCGTAAGAAATATTTAATTAAATTATCACTGAATTTTGGTAACAAGGTTAACAGTTTTGCGACATGCTCTATTGCAACATCTCGTTCGCCAACGCAAAATCACACTATCATGAGATTCGACCATCATTGCTGAACCACAATTGGAGCAATGGCGGTTGAATGTCACACTCTCATGCTACGGAATAAGTCCGATACGCTCACTAAGTGCGATGCAACTGATATCATTGCTTTTGAAATTTGTAAGTTTTAATCTGCAATATTCAGGAAAGTGAAATACATCTATCGCTGTTTGTGCGCATTGTTTACCACGATTTACAGCAATAACTAGCGTTAGCAAAAGCCGAATGATTTTCAGTGATGTTATAAAAATTTGCAGCGCGATCTGGATTAAAGTGCGTGAACTCAGCTTGTTTTGTTGCGCGTCTATAAGCAGCTGCGGCAGCAACCGAATTTGGAGCGTTTTCATGCAAATTTGGAGCTGCTTAAACAGCATTTAAAGCGGCATCTAAAGAAGCAGCGGCAACAGCAGCGTGTGGCATAACATTCATGTTCACTCAAAATCAAAGATATGAAATTCTAAAATAAAAAATATTAATTTGTATTATATGTGTTAACATTTACGTTCTTAACAATAATAATTAATATTAATTAATATTATAAAAAACCACCCGAAAATTTCCAAAGAAACGATTTGATTAATTAATTATTCAAAACACGTGTGATTATAGGTGACGAAAGAGAGAAAAAGGGCTGTTCATATAGTACGTGGGCCCAGACTTATAATCATTTACCAACAAATCTTATGTATGAATATAATGATGAAACAATTGTCAATCGGAAAATTAAATACGCAAATATTTATCATGAGAGTTGTGCGTTAATTGTCGATGAAAATGATTACGTTTTTCATTTACGAAACGATTTAATTGTAAAAGTTTATTCTCTCTGTAAAATGCGAATTTACAATTTCAGTTACGATCATTGTAATTTAATAGCGGTTAACAGAAATTGAATTATTTTTCATTACAAAAGTATTGTTTTTTGAACAAATGAAAAATTTGAATGAACATAAATGTATGAAAATTAAATAAAATAAATAAATAAATAATTAAAAATGTAAAAATTAAATGCGGAATGAATCATGTGATGGTATTGACTGACAATGGTGAGATCATCACATGGGGAGGTAATGACTATGATCAGTGTGGGAATGGAACTACAATTGATGTGGAATCGCCATTTAATGGAAATTAACGAAAATTCTCATGTCAAATCTATCATTTGTTGCGATGCATTCACAATGGTATTATTACAATAGTACTGCCTATGGATGGGGACTTAATAGGGGTGTTCGATCGGGAATGAGATTAGTATTGGGAATAACTCAAATTCAATTGAATCCGATTAAATTATTTGATATCAAATAAATCGTTTGCGGATTTTTACATACATTAGCGTTGACTTACGATGGAATCGCATATTCAATGGGATATAATAATGAGGGTCAATTGAGAAATGGGAAAACAGTGAATGAAAATCTTCTGCAGAAAATTCATATGAAATTTAAGGAAATTAATGCGTATCGACACACTTTAATGGGAATGGATGAATGAGGAGAGTGTTATGTTTGGGGTCGAATTAATGATAAGAAAATCAAAATTCCGAAAAAACTCAAATGTAATTCATTCGATTAAATTATTGATCATCTGTTTGAAGTCTCAAACAATACAATTGATACTGAAAGTTGTTTCTGTTCGTTGTGCATTGAGAAAATGAAATATGATAAATATTTTACTGATTTATAATTATAAAATTATAAATAAAATAATACAATAAAAACCAAGATTAAGATCAATATTCATAAACTAAAAATTCTATTAAATTTTTCATTGATAATAATAAATAAATTTATTCGGTTTATGGTTCATTTAGTGATTGAATATATCTGTTAATTAATTGTATAAATTACTATGATTGACTATTTAATTGACGAATTAGACTAATAAATAAATATATTACATCATAAAAATAATTTATCATACATTTAAACCCTTCTAACGTGACCATATTGCGGTGAAAATTTTTGTTCACGATATAGAGGATTTCACATTACAGAGCTTAAAATAGCAAAGGTTTATATGATATGGGCTTAAGAATTTTTTACGTTAGAGATGTTATTCATGCTAAAGTGGTTCACGTTAGAGGGGTATATGTGTATGATATTTGTATTTTAATATAGTATTACATTATATAAATTATTTATCAATTATAGTTAGTGATGGTGAAAATCGGGCAGAAATAAAAACGAATTCGGGGGTATTTTCGGATTGACGTGAATGAAAAATAATATCGGGAATTTTCGGGGTTATAAAAACTTTGAGCTCAGAAAAGATTTACAATCTTTTAATAATTATTAAAATGACCCTCTATGTTGCCATTGAAGAATAAACTTTTAAAGATTCATTATCCAATCGATTTCGATGAATGTGTTATCACGAAATTTGCTGAATGAGCGTGCGGCATCCAAAGATCCGAGGGAAATTGTTAAATAATTGCCATTTTTGATAAAACGGGGTAAGCTTCGGTACGTTTGCCAGAATGAGATCACATTAACTTCGGTATTATCAGGAATAGGATCTTTTAAGTAACTTTGAAATTCGATCATCAAATCATTCATTAGGTCCTCTACGATTATAATTCTGAACATATTTTCATAGAAACTAAAATTTTGATTGAATAGAAATTTTCTAAGTGTCAAAAATTACACATTTCTTCGAAATTCCTTTATCCCCGAAGATGTCATTTAGGAGATTTCTTATACACGACTGATCCCATTTAGTAGTCAATTTTTTACTAAAACATGAGATCTACTTTCACTGAGTCATATTCATGGGGTTTTAGCATATCCGTTAATGACTTGCACAATTTCTCACTCTCCAATGGTTCATTGAAATATGACGAGATTTTATTTACATAAATATAAAATTTATCAGAGCTAAGACAGTTTTGTCCGCATTGTAATTGCATTGGATTCAAAGGCTTCAATATTTCGATAAAATAATTTAATGGCATAAATTATGTGTCTGTCAATGAGAATCATTTTGAGTTTTGAGACTTTTCTGAGTTATTCATTGTCATCAATGAATTCATTTAAATATGACCAAAGTTCTTTCACTTCCAGAGCTGTCATATGAGAAGCACTGACTATCGATAACTTGAGATAGCTTTCTTAATTTATGAACATATTTGTTCAATATCTTACGAAACTTTGAAAGTGATTGAATTGCATTAATAGATTTCCGAACTTAAGTAGAACATATCTCAATTGTTCAAATTCTTTCGATTTCAGTGCTTCAGTAATCGAGACATGAATCAGATGCGAAATATCGGGAGTATGTAAATTGTTTTCGTTTTTAGATCTTTCGATATCTCGGAGCATTTTCCTTATATATTCTGCCGAATTGGTGGATATCGCTAATACATCACCCTAATTAATCTCGTATTTCTCTAACACTTCCGTGACTTGATTTAACACATTTGTTGAATCACATTTCATGATTATCGACGTATCCAAAAGTAAAACATTCTTTCCTTTGATCTCTATCAAAAAAAGATCCTAAAATATTAAGTGCGGACCTCCCAAGAATGTCAGGACTTTCATCCGTGATTATTGATAATTTAATGCCTTTAATTTTGTCTTTGATACACTGAAAAAGTGAATCATAAACAGAATTTAAATACGACTGCCAATGTCTCTATGGGGCATTGTTCGCGCTGATGGAATTCATTTTCTTCCAAATTTTCCCAAATATCCGTCAAATTTATTCAGTAATATCGCTGAGTATGCTTATGCCCTACATAATCGTGAATTACTGTTTGTCTTTGCAATTGTTTCTATTTAAGTTTTATTTGAGTTTCTTTAATTGTCATTTGTTTTCCTGATTTTTCTCTTAACAGAGCCTTTTGCTTTAAATCATTATGACGCTTCAATTGTGTCGTATTGTTATTTGAACGATCAGAAATTTTGGTCGATGAGAGATCAAAGTTGTGGCAACAGTATTTACATGAGAGTATTTTATTGCTATCATTTTTATTTACCATCAGATCTTCATATTGTTTATACCATTCTTTTGTCTCTTCTGTTTTGGTGCACTCATAGTGTAGCTTGAAATGAATGAATCAAACAAAGGATTATAACCATTTACAGCAATAAACAAGTTGAGGAATAATCACAAAAATATATCACAAATGTTTAGAAAAAACACGTTTTATTATATGATTTCGGGGTTATCCGGAATCACCCCGAATAGGCAAATACAATTTCGATGGGGATTTTATGGATTTTTCGGGTTCAGCCCGATTTTCATCATCACTAACTATATTGTTCCTCTCGTGAAGATCTTTCGAACGATACCAATGATGGCATGAAATTAGATACTATAAAATCAAATGAGTATAGCCGCACGTGGTCAGATATATCTATACGTGTGCACATCGACATTACGGTCATTAAAATTTAGGGTGAATGTAACATCAGTTCGCAAAAATTCAATATTTTGGGATATCGGAAAGTGTATCAAAATATTAAAAATCCATGGGACTGAGTTTTGCTCACCATGGTATCATTGATTTAATATGTTGATATTTAGAAAAAACTTCAGTGACCTTTAATTAGAATATCGATTATAGATTAGAATATTGATTAATTAGTAATATGAGTGTGAATTATCATTTATTTAAAACAATTATCACTTAAAAACTAATATTATAATTAAATAAAAAATACAATTTTTATACGTAGCAATAGACTAAAAAATGCGTTAAAATTATTTATAAATAAAAAATTAATTCAGCATTAGATAGAAATTTTGGAACACACTGTATATTAATAAATATATTAAATTAAGTTAATTTAGATATGATATATACTTAAACATGTTAGAGGGGTTTATTTGTATCGCATGTACAGGACTATAATTCTGTAGTGTAGCATTTGTATTTTCAAGTGTTTCAACAAAAAACGAAATTTTTAAGAAAATTGAGTAAAATATTTTTTATAAAAAGTTTCTGTTCAAATATTGATAAAAATATTATAAAAATGATAACCGTTATTCTGTATTACTTTATAAACTACAATTATAATTGAGTAAATTTTAAATAAAATTCAAAATATGAACATTAAATACATTTTTCAAATCTGGTAAAATTTTCCTCTTAATCAGGTTAAATGATAAATAAATCACTTTATTTATACACCCGATTTAGCCACAGGCTATTCTCCCATCGATTGAGTGTTATAAAATTTCTATGAAATACAATAATTTATAAATGTGCGACAAATTAAGTAAAATGAATTAAGAAACATTAAGTTTTAACTAAAAATGATTTTCCTGAGTCTGCTTATAAAAGAATTAAGATTATCGATTTTTAAAAATATCATATGATAAATCATTATAACATTTCACTCCCTTATAAAATATTGAATTAATTAAAAAATTACAGTTTACATTTGGGAGTTGTAACATTAGATTATCCGATATTCTATCATTAAATCGTGATGTATTTTTGCGGAAATAATTCCCGTATAATCGGAAATGTCAGTCCATGAAGAGCTTTAAAGATATATTTACAGCAATTGTATGTCACTCTTTCCTGTAATGACATCCAATTTAATCAAACATTAGACGGTTTATTTTATTTTATTTTATTTATAAAGATATTCATTTACAAAGGGTTTTTCTGATCTAAAAAACCTGAGTTGTGCCAAAGATATGACCATCAGTAACGGAACACTCGGTTTTTATAGTTTCCAAAGGTAAAACCACTAAAATGTTTATTAAAAAATTATTTCCGTGATTTAGAAATAAGAAAAACATATAATTAAGAAGAATCCGCGAATATTTATTATATAAAATAGAAATTATCTCAAATTATTGGCTAAAATAAAAATATTTGGGCAACAATGTGGCTAAAGTTACATTACAATGCACGCAAAAACAATTAAATAAATTATCTAAAGTGTTCACATGTTACTGAAAGACCTCTCTGTATATGAGATGTTCTGAGAGTAACAAATAAAGTGATTAGATTTATGATTTAGTAAAATATACGGTGAATCCATTTTCAAAACTTTTTATATATTTTTTTCAGTTATTGTATATCATCGATTAAAATATAATACAACAGTATAAAACCGCTATTATTAGTGAATGTAAAAATTAGTTACCCTCTGACGCATCAAATTTAAAATTAATTTTTTTTGCCGATTTAATGTTTTTAATACATTTAAAGTTTTAGGATTAATTCATATATTCCTACACTATTAATAAATATTAATTTTATTTAATTTTAATCTGTTAAATAATAATTGTAAAACAAAATGGTCCAAACATAGTTTTAAAAAATTGCGGATAAACAAATTGCATTTCTGGTAAATCGGTATATGATTACTGATTATGTTTTGGCTTAAAAGAAAGATACAACTCTCTACTATTAGAAACCATTTGAAAAAACTGAAAAAAATCGGATAAATTTTACCGAAAATCGGGCTAAAAACGGAAAAGGAGCGTTTTCAATGGAATTTAATAGACTGACCAATTAACACTCATGGTGTAAATCTTATAGAAAAACCTTTGAATTATCATTAAGAGACATGTGAAAATGTAAATACTTAAAAACTTATAAAATTAGATGCTTTACAAAAGAAAAAATATTTTTTACAATAGAATATTATTGATACAAAAATTATAATAAATTTTGTTCAATAAAAAAAAGTTCGTTTAATTGTGATAATTAAGCAATTGGTGAGAGCATCAGAAATTACTTCATATTAAATGATTCTTTGATTATTAATGAATAAAAATACATGATTATTTTAAAAATTGAATCACTTTAATTATGATTAACTAATGAAATTAAGAGGGTCGTTAATATTTACATTCACTGTATATGTGATTAGGAATAGAGAATACAAATATTACAATTATTACAAAATAAACTAAATTATTTACTTTGTGGCCTAAACTAAAATGTTTTCAAAATTTCAAAACTAAGCTAAACTATAGTTTAGTTTAGTTTAGTAAAATATATTTTTAAAAATTACAATTTTACAGAGTAACTTAAGATTAGTATTTTTAAACAATTTTTTCTATCGAAAAATGAATATTTACACAACCATTTTAAATGAAAAATTATTAGGTAAATGTTTACACACCTATTTAATTATCATTGCTTAGTATTGATGATTATATTAGGTGAATCAGTAATTCCACGGACTTTTGAATTAGAGTTTATTTTAAATAAAATAGATATATATTAATGTTTATTGTATTAATCAGCAGTATAATTTCCATCATTTCTCATATCATTTCATTGATCGTACAAATATTTCATCCCTTTGAATTCGCGCCTTTTACTAATGCTATCAATTTACGACGTTAAAGCTTTTTCTAATTCTGCTTCATGAGTGAATCGAATACCTTTGAGAGGGCGCTTTATTCTGGCGATACCATCAAAATCACAGGGGTTCAAATCAGGACTATAGGCAGGATGTTCCAAAATCTCCCATTTTCGCTCTACTAAAAAATCCATGACCATTTCACTATAATGAGGTTTTGCATTATCCATTATGGTGATGGGCTTATTTATTGCACATTCATGGACAGATGACCAAACATAATCGCTTAGAAATCTGAAAAACACTTCCCCATTAATATTTGTATTTTTGAGCAAAATTTGATAACTAAGAATACGATCCTGATAAAAAAAGCTACAATTAGCATCACCTTCCAGTCAGCAATATTTGGACGCACTTTTTTTGGATCTAATGGGAAAGAAATGTATTTGGTTTTTAAAATTGAATTTTAAAAATTTTATTACGGTGATTCTCTTGGTAAGCGCCATTCGCGAGACAGTTTAGCATCGGTAGGATCATAACTCTTGATCCATGTTTCATCAATACCGATAATATGGCTGACGAATGAATGGTCTTTGCTGTAGCGTTCTACTAATTCAGCGCAAATTTTCCTTATATTTTTCATTTGACTTGGTGTTAATTCGTAAGGAACCCACTTGCTTGATATTTTACGATACCCCATGTTATGTAGTAACCTCCAAGTACTTCCATAACTTATGCTTAATTCATCTGCCAAATCTTCAATGCGCCATGCACGGCTTTCCTGTATTAACTGTTCAAGTTTCTCTTCATGTTGAGGATCAGTAATTGTTGTAGGTCTACCAGGATGAGGCAAATTATAAGTTATATATTGCGTTCCAGATTCAAATTGGTGGTACCAGTTATATATTGCGCTCTTGTGAAATGCCCGTCTTCCAAGTGTTCTATATAACTTCAATCTTGATCCAGGCTCTTTGTTCTTCATCTGTAACACTAGAACGAATTCCATCAAGTTTTACGCATTCTTTTAAATTCAGTGTTAAAAACAATAAAATAAAACGCAGTGTCCACAGTGCAGCCATACGAGTTAAGATAACAAACAACTAACATCCTATGACAACGATAAAAAGTTATCCGAATCCATGCAATTACTGATTCACCTAATAATAAAACAATTATTTTTAAAAAATTCAAAACTATGAAAATGTTATTTGACTTTATATTAAATTATTTATTTTTATGTAAAATTAATAATTATTATTATTCCACAAAATGTTATAATTTTATTACACTTAAACCTCCTTAAATAATTGCCAAATTATAAAATTAAAATAATAATTTAGATTAAGTCATATCTTAAATTCAATATGTTAATTTGAAAAAACTTTAATGACCTTTAATTAGAATATCGATTAGAATATTGATTATTGCGTAATATTAACGTGAATTATCATTTATTTAAAGCTGATGTCACTTAAAAACTAATAATATAAGTAAATAAAAAATAATTTTTCTATACATAGCAATAGACTTAAAAAATGCGTTAAAATTATTTATAAACAAAAATTTAACTCAGCATTAAATGGAAATTTTAAAACACTGTATGTTAATGAATATATTAAATTAATTTAATTTGGATCTGATATGTATTT
>LBFL01024270.1:382-12513 GCA_000988845.1 Hypochthonius rufulus
CCGAACCATAAAAATTTATGCTATTTCAACATTTATAGTAAAATTCTCTATCGTAAACAAAAAATTTTCCGCAATACGGTCATGTTAGAGGCATATAAGTATATTTACTAAAATACTCATTTATCAAATGCTGTGTCATATCATTAAATAGAAATTTCTTAATCATAACTTCAAAAAACTTGTTTATATATGTATATACATATACAAATACATATGCATCAGTCTTTATTGTTTGTGTTTTTATTGTATTCACTTATTTATTATTATCATGTTAATATGAAATTAAAAATTGGACAGATCTATTCTCCATTTTTTTACATTTAACTTTTCTACGTATAGAATATTATTACAAATATTATTTCACAATATGCCAATGTTATGCAATACTATTATCATGCGATCATGTATGTATGAATAAAATCGGTGTTAAAAAAGATTGCATAATGCGAAAATTTTTGTACACTTAAACCTCGCTAAAGTAACCATAATAACGTCGAAATTATTGTTTACAATAAAAAGAATTTTACATTAAACAGGTTAATATAGCAAAGGTTTATATAACTCGGATCTGAGAATTTGTTTACGTCAGAGAGGTTATTCACGCTATAGGAGTTCACGTTAGACGGGTTTTTGTGTATGTTAAAGTTAATTGTTGTAAAGGATAGAGGTGCAAAGCACCGTAAAGAAACTCAAATTATAATCTCTGACACTTTATTTTTGTACAATAATATCACAAACATGTGAGACATAAAACATACATTTGATATAATCAAGAAAATTGGAATGTACAATAAATAAGGTTTGAGTGTTCATCAATAGTTTCCCTTTTACTTTTTAAAGTGCAAATGAAAATTGCAAAATCATGACTGTGAATGGAATAACGATATTTAAAAACAATAATATTACACTACGATTGAGTGAAAAAATTGGAAACGCATGCATTATGGGAACAGTTTTTAACATTGTGTATAATTCAATATCAAAACCATTATTAAGTGATGAAATGACACGACATATGATAAATGAGTATTTCTTTATGTAATTTCAAGTAAAGTTTATCATAGATTAAATTTACACTGTTATATATGAATATGATTGAAGAATGAAACAATAAAACCTCATTATGCATGACAAAACTCAAATTTGATTTAAGATCGGTAATCACAATAATTGTTTTATTTAAAGCAAAAATATCAATTTAGTCAAAAAGTACCCTAATTTCGTGTGTATAACCCGCACCATTTTAACATTGTTTTCTATGGGATTTACCTGCGGGTAATACGCACGAAATTAGGGTATTCTTACTATGAGATGACATTCTTGATAGACATATGACACTTCTGTTTCTCCCACGTTATTTCAGATATTCTTGTTTCGTGCCTCTCTCATCGGCAGCAATTAAATAATTAACTAATTAATTATAGTGATTTAAATATAATTCAATAACAAATGAGTGAACACAACTAAAATGAGAGCGTAAACAGTACTGAACGGAGAATAAACATTAATGACTAATATTTCATTATGCAAATGCAGGAAAATTTTATTATTTAATATTTATTTATCATTTATTTTACTATCGTTATTATAGTAAATGATATTAAAATACGTCATAATTTGATGGGTCACAATACATTTAAAAATAATAATTTACAGATCATCCGGTAAATACTTACACTGGATTTGGCTCATGTAATTTTATAGTATCATCTAATGATTGATTTTATACATATTTAAAGTCTTATTTTTAATTTGATAAATCATTGATTTGTATCAATGATAATTGAAATATTTAAAATTGAATAGGGTCAGCCCTCAGCCCTCAGCTCTTAGATATTTTTAACTTTACATTACCATGTGATAGACTGCCCTATTGCATTATCTCAGGTTAAAACGTGTCTTTTAGATGAGGCATGACTAATCACTTTCAGTTTTGACCTTAAAGCGCTTAAATCAAAAACAGTTGTTTTAAAAGCGGACCCTTTTACAATTACCACCCGTAGTGACACTCAAACATTACTGTGTCAAACAATATACAATGGTCCGAAATATGTCCTTTATGCGAAAGGAAAGGATTGTGTTACCCCAATAATCTCTGGAATTGAAAATATGTTTAACTTTGTATTTCGAGGAAACACCGGTCAGTGTGACTGCCTATCATCTCGACACGATCCAAAAATATTGGAAGAGTTATCCTTGTGAAGAACGACATGAATTTACTGAACACGACATTGTTCATGTAAAATGTGCTGCCGATACAAATTATATATATTGTAACACTTTAAAAATCCGTATGTATAACTGTACAGTTGATTGTCCCAACTTTGTATTTTCATTTCCGACGGAATTGCCTTCGAAATCGGTCGCTTAAAATATTCATCTGAAACGGTGAGAATAAATCATTTTATAGACTGTGCCCGGATTATCTCAGAGGATAAACTTTCACCTTATGCCGAATATGCATTTCAAGTTTGACACAGCTAACGATAAGTTGTTAAAAGAACAAATTGATTCAATAAACGTGTGAGCACCAATGACGACATAAGTTAAACAAGTACATCAATCCTGGATTATCATGGTACTGTTGATAGCACTCATGTTATTTGTTAGTTACCGAATCTATAAGTGGTGCGTCGCCAATGGTTACTTCAGGTAACTTATAGTTCCAAACGTTGCCGATGCAAATGAAAATATGAATGGAATTGCAATGAACGATATCACTCACGCATCGGCACCATCTCTACATCCCGACAATTTGTTGGAACCGGACTGTGATGGTAATAGACGAGGCACCAACTTACCCGGCTGTTTCCACTTTCTTTTTAGTGCCATACTATAATATATACTTCTGACTAGCATCGACTCACAAGAAATAGCAACAATTGCATTTAAAGTAAATAATCCGTGCAAAAAACTCAACGGAGAATACTATTGGTAATGATGCCCAATGGTGTGACTATCAATTCCACGCTTCGTTCATTAAACCCTTAGTAAAATAGTGTGCCGAAGACAGATCACAAATGCCAATATTTAGAAAAAGTTTGTTCGGACTAATTGAATCAAACACCACGGTAATTACGATAAATTTATTTTACGGTTTAAAAAATTTATTGGATTGGGACTGGTCTAAGAAAAAAGTACTAGTTACAACCCTAGCGGCACGTTTTGTGATCATTAAAGAATACGCCACGAGAATCGGAAGTAAATGGTTAAACGTAGAATACGACGATCGAATCACAAGTGAAATTGGCACCATTAACGGAGAAAAAGTGATTTTTATCCACTCGTATGTGTATGGGACAATTACTGTGCCACAATTCGACACGCTACGAAAAAAGAACCCTATATCTATAATACCGCGCGAATTAATGCCGAAAGTTATAATAGGCCTGAGTATTGGTACTGCAATGCTATTAGCAATTGTATGTTGTGCCAAACATTGGATAAAGGAAGCCTGCAATAAGACAAACGCCGTTTATGATTTTGCGGTACGGGCACGAAGATTAAAACGTATAGATCGTACCCAAGACGATCATGAGTACAAAAACGCATGATCGTGAAAGCCTTAGATGGCACAAAAAGTAAAAAAATATAACAAATAAAAATACAAAAAGATATATAATAAAAACACCATTTAGACCGCACATAGATAATCAATTTGATATACAATTAAAATTTTAATACGCTCATATGATATAATATTGGGCACTACCTTAACATGCCATACAATTATAATCATATATATATATAATATACTTACATTAATATTTAATTAAGTAACAATCATAACAAAAGTAAAATGAAACAATATAAAATGCTAATATTTTATTAATCGGATTGACACAGATAAGTAATAAGATATAAAAGCATAGACAATGATAATATATAAGATGGAATTAAAATAAAAGTTATTTCGGATCTGTTCCAGAACTGCCGCTGCCGTTCCCACTGTTGCCCTAAATCACGCAATACCTGAAGAAACTCTTGCCATTGTTGTGTCGGCTGTTGCTGTTGTCATTAAAACTCCTGAAATAACGCCATCATTACCTATTGCGGTGCCTGTAACTACAATGCCTGTAGTTGTGCCGGTGGTGATTGTTGTGGTTGCGGAGATTGTGGTGGTGTTTGAAATTTTTTTGGCGATGATTCGGATAAATCCATATTTTCCACAACTTTAATTTTTGTTGTGATATTTGGGGGTTGCCGATGACGTCGAGCGTGTGTTTGTTGTTGAGGCACAACGACGTTTATTTTGGCTCGAGTTCCCAATTGCACTTTCCTATTAGTGCCCGAAATGTTATTTTTATCTGGAATACCCTGTGCCGTACGATACATAGATTTAGCCTAAGAATTAAAACAGATTAATAAAATTAAGTATAACACTAAAAAAACAAAAAAAGCATACAGATTCATAATTTGGAAACAATTCCTCCCTATCAATATGGTGCGCCTCCCCAAAATGCATATCTAGGCGAGAGGCACGGCTCGCATAATGGCCATATCCGGGAATATCGAATTTAAACCTCCTATTAGTGCGCCAAAATGGAGAGATTCATTTTGAAATTTGTTGTTTTAAAAACTGTCCATCCTATTAAAAAAATATATTTAATATATATATATATATGCTTATATATACACAAACCCACACAAAAGCATACACCTGAACCAAACTTACCCTCTGGTAGCCAAACGAGATACTTCGACTCCCCGTATCTCACAAGAAAACTTTCATCAGCCGCAAGTATTTGGGCGTAGACCTCATTCGATGCGCAACGCATCCGCGAAATGGAGTTATATCGTCAAAATCATCGGCATCATTATTGGGGCACTCAAGTGCATCGCTGATTTCGCATTCACAATCGATATTAGTGGCACCGCCCTTCTCGGGAGTCACAATAACTGTACCATCGTCATCACTATCATTTCGCTGGGGTCAATTGGTTCAAGAGGAAGACTATCAATGACCTCAGCCGCCACAATAATCTCCACCATTTTCGTCACCACTTCATGTACTGTCGCATTCAAATCATCACTTAAATGTAAAAATGACAATAAATACATAAATACAAAAATTAATAATAAACATAAAAATGAAAATAAAACTCAGACTAAAAACTATGCTTAAATTGCAATATAAAACAAATAACGATATAAAATTACAATAAATAAATAACCATAACATGCAAATTAAATAATTATAAATACACAATTATAATTGAATTATAATTGAATTATAATCGTAGAGTAAATTACAAAATAAAAATGATAAAATAATAACAATAATGATAATGATGATAAAACAATTATAATTTATAACAATCGTAATAAAACAGTAAAGTATTAAAATACAAATGATGAAAACAGTTAAAAATCATCGTTAAATTAATTAAATTAACAATAAAATAACATTAACAATAGTAAAATAATAAAAATAGAACTCACTCATGATTTATAATTTTTAAATTTAAATGTTAAAAGAAACAAAAAAAATTTAAATTTAAATTATAATTAAAATATAATAAGAAAATATGAATATACGTGCATAAATTAATCAATTAAAACAAATGCAAATCAATAAATTTAAACAATTAAATTTGAGGCATACGCATGTGGAAAATGAGAAACGAATAGGGGTGTTAATGATCCTATCTTATAGAGGTCATTCCCGGGTTTTGAAAATTTACCTTTTTATATTTGAACAAAACTAATATTTTATATCAACAAAATGCTTTCAATTTTATGATTGATTTATAGAGATTTTACTTTTAATTTTACACGTTTAATTAATTTGACACATATCAATTTTACTTTCATACAATTTTTATATTTTTATGTAAACTTTTAATTTTTACTTTACAAATTTTGATGAATTTTATATTTACATTTTTATATAATTATTTTAATTTTACATTCATAATTTTGCAATTTTATTTTAAAATAATTGTATTATTTTTCAAGACATTTATAAAATTATGTTTAGGAACAAATTATTATTTTTCTTTTCAATTTGTTAAATTGATTTTGTTCCAAAAATCCAGGGGGGTAAATGCATGACTTGCCCCCCTGCCGGCACTCATGTACCCTCGTTAGTTCAAATTTTTGTGTCTGTTGTATATGCATTTTGGTTTAAATATCTTTAAAAATAATGAAAAAAATTACCATCAAAAGTACATTCTGCTAGTTTTAGTCACTAAATAAAAATTTATTAAACATTTGTGAATAATACATACTGTCAGTCGACTATGTTTATGGTGTACGCCTCCGTCCCGAATTTTACATACACGCTATTGATTTGTACTCCATAATTAAAAATATTTAAAATTTGATTTTTATTGTTTTATATTACTTCAGTATTCAATTATTAACAATTTCAGAACTCACAGAATCCGATTCCACATTTTAGGATATATTTAATGTTATAACGTTACTTAAGACGCATATATCCAAAAGTTTTCATAAAAATGTTTATAACCCATAATTTTAGCAAAATTTTAAAATTTTTGTATTTCAAAACATATATGTACACCATAATGCACTATTAATGCTACTGTGACATTAAAAAGCGTACACCATATTCATTTGTGCACCATAATAAGTGTACACCGTAATTAAACATTTTTAACGCTATTGTGTATACAAATGGCTATGGTGCAACAAAACCCGTACCACAAAACCATAATGCGATGTACACGGTAACGATGGCACACATTGAACATAGTTGACTATATATACTCACAATAACTATAGATTGACATTTTTTAGAGTGAAATTTAATTTTTGCAGTAAACCGTTTGTTCCGCAACATTAGTGCGGTATAACGACACAGTTATACCGCAATCATATGAATTAATAGTATCAATCGTGGTTACGTGTATAATAGTGCAGTCGGACATTTGGCACGACAATTTTTTGATAATATCCACTGAACAATTATCGCTGAAATACTATATTACAGTGCATAAACAATAAACATTTCTTGTTGATTGTTACGTTAGATGTGAACAACAAAATTGTCAATTGTCTCAACTCAATCAGATCGTGTGATTATGAATTATAATGCAATAATTGCTGCATACTATTCATGTGATTATAATTTTCAAACCGTTATAACTTTTTATCACGTAATCCGATCAAGTTGTAATAATTGACAATTTTCTTTAGGATATTGAAACCTTTCGATTGATACCATTCATGATGTTGAACTTGATAATTCGAGTTGAGCCATATATGGAAAAAATTGACTTACCATTTTAATTCCACTGAAAAATTATTGTATGTCCTTTATTTATAAATATCATGTCTTATATGGATAGCCCCCATTTTTATGAGTATTTCTTAGTATTTTTCTATCTAACTAGTATTTATAACTAACTCAAGAGATATTGCTATAAGTGGTTAAATACATTTAAATAATAATAATAATAATAATAATAATAAATAAATACTATTTATAAAAAATTGCCACTAATAATATCGTACAGTCGTTAGCAATGAAGTTTGTTGACCGATGACTAAAGTTAATATATTTTCCTTATCGAATATTTATTTTATTTATTTTTTCCTATCAATTTTAACATAAAATTTAATTTTTTAAATTATCGCTATACACACTTCATTGCTAACGACTGTACACGGTACAATGATACACAATTATATATAGGGTTAGGCGAATGCTTAAGTTTTGCCGCGCTTAACCATGCATGCACCACTATAGTGAAGTCACAGTTTTTGAAAATTTTCATGAACATATATGGTGCATGCCCCACTATCGCGAGGTAAAGGTGCATGTAAGACCATTCGGTATAACGGTGCACAGCAATACATAATGTGCATAACAGAGGTCAGTAGTGCAATATTAAAGTAATTAAATAAATATTTAAATCAGAATAAAATATTTTAATTTATTAATATAAAATATAATGCAAATAATGTCAATGATTAAATATATTGAAATATTATTTATGCAACAGACTATAGACCGGTCGAAAATATTTTAATTGTTAATGAATTTCACATTATGTATTGAATTAAATCTCTATGTGAGAGTTTCACTTTTGTATTAAAAATTTAAAAGACCGGTCAATGATTAAACATAAAATAGGAAAAAATATACGATATTTGCATTAAAATCTAAACAATTGACTTATGAATCTTTAAATTATTTAAATAAATTTATTCAAATACATTTGTTTACGTTTTAAGATTCTTAAACAAATAATGTTCATTATTTAACACATATTTAAGTCGCATAATTAATGTATGACCATTTGTAAAAAACATGCACCGTTATGTTGAAATAAGACTTTTGATCGGCCTCACACTTCTTGTTTCACGATAGTGGTGCAGCACCATTACCCCGGGGTACCGGTGCATGTAGTGATTTTTCGCAGTAGTTGTGCATGCACGGTTAAGCGCGGCAAAACGGTAACCCTTGCAATTAGTTATAAGAAATTTAAACACCCTGTACATTTGGAATTAGAAACTGCAACAGCATAACCGTGAATGGAATGACAACATTCAAAAACGATAATATTACACTGCGATTGAGAGAAAAGATTCCGAACGCGTGTTTTATAGGAACAGTTTTTAACATATAAATATATTTAATTAACAAATCAATTTCCTTATTTGTAGTATTATCATACAATTTACGCGCATTCGACAATGACAATACACAGCCCAACGATGGTTCTTTACCGAACCAATTGAATGACATAACAAATACAAAATTATATATCACGAGGAAAATGTATTCAATTAAATAATTTTGTTTTGCAAACGATACTATTATAAAGTAAGTCATTCTGAAGCACGTGCTTATGAAAAGTTCACCGATGGTCAGAAACGGTAAAAGACCAAAATGTTTCTCAATATCTTCTTTAATTAATCGGACATTAATAAGTTTAACCCTTAATTCACTAATTGTACCATAATTTGGTTTTATATTATTATTCCATTTCAGTGCATCATTAATATTCTCGTAAATTATGTTTTCATTTGTCGTGATCATATAATTAACGAAAAAATATATTAACATAACCGTAATGATCCATCCGAATGAAAAGATAAAATATGAAAAATTATTTACGATCTGCAATATAAATACATAGTCAATTTGTAATTTCGAATAATCTTGATTCGATAACCAATAATGAAATGATGATACTAAATTAATAGCGAATGCCAAAGACCAGAATATAATAATAATTATGGACATTTTGCGATATTTCGGAATAGAATTTTTAGATAATAATTTAATTCGATTTAAGATCGTTTCCATTTGATTAATTTTAAATAAGTAATAAATGTATAAAATAAATATTATTAATAATTTGGAATATGATGAGTATTGGACAATTGATTCTCTATTTGATCGTAAATAATTAAAAGATTCAAAAATTCGGTATAATCTCTGAATTGCATTTACGATCATAATAAATCGCATAAACCATTTAAAAATTGCACCATAGCATAGTTTTGATTGTATATTTCCGACCCCATATATTATTAATATGATATTAAAGTAATAGAATGACGGCTCAACCATTGTAATTTGATTAATTATTTTAATAAATATATATATTTAAAGGACACATAACGGAACAAATATACTAAAAAATCACCCGAATGTGTCCTTTTATATTAGTTTTGATAAATTATTTTTGTTTCCATGACAATTGTTATTTAAAAATATTATTTGCATATTTATGTAATTAAATAAATTTGTTTAAGTGAAACGAAGCATATTATGGTAAATAAATATTCAACTATTATTATGTCATAAAATGACAAAACATTTGATAAACATTTTTAAGTAAATAAAATTCATTTCTTTTTGACACTGTAAAATATGAATATGAAAAGATATAATAAAACCTCATTATATATAACAAAAACTGAATTTTTTTCTTAGATCCGTACCCCTGATTATTATAATTATATTTGAATAGATAATATCAATTTAGTTAAAGTTAGACTATTCTTACCATGAGATGACATTTCTAAAGGACACACGACACTTCTGTTCCTCATCCAAAATTTTATTCATTGTATTTCTTTTCCGTGTTTCTGTATTTCTGTATTTCTGTATTTCTGTATTATTTGGCTCCGGTACAGCATCAAATTAAATAATAAATAAATTATAGTCATTTAAATACAATTTAATACAAATGAGTGAACACAACTAAAATGAGAGCGTAAACAGTACTGGACTCACATTTATGATTTAATATTAATATGATTAAATCATAATCCAAAATTATATTTATTAATTATTTTGCAATATAAAAGTAAATTTTGAAATTTAAAGTTGTAGTTAATCAACATTAACATATCGCATTTTTAAAAAAAATAATTGACTCATACAATGCAGAAAGGGTGCTATCTCATGGGTATCATAGCATCATGAGAAAAACAGGTTTCAAGTGCAGGGTATATGTAGTAAGATGCATAAATTTATTACAGCAACTATTCGATTTTCTGAGACGCGATTTTCTGAAATTTCGATTTTCTGAATTCGATTTTCTGAAATATTCACTTATCTGAAACATTTTAGTATGCTTTCGACAGTGCTTCGATTTTCTAAAGTTCTTTGCTCATTTAATGAGTAGGTACGTGATACTTATTATAAGGAATGTATATGGGGGCTGACATATGCATTTTGTATGTTTTTACACATTAAATGGATATATCAACTCTCATATTTATTTTTATAATAAGTATCACGTTTGTATTACGAATTTAAAAAAAATTATTAATGAGCAAAAGTAAATTAATAGTTTTTTCTCTGAATACATGATAATTATAAATAACAACGATTCATAATCATTCAAAATGATTAATTATTGATTTTAAAAAATATTTAAAAACTGATTTTATTTACGTTTTAATAATTATTTTTTTGAATTTTCGATTTTCTGAAAATTTGATTCTCTGAACGCATGTTCGGTCCTTTCAGATTCAGAAAATCGAATAGTTACTGTATATTTATTTCAAATACATTAAAATCCAGAAGCAAAATTAAATACATCAATAAAATCATAACTTCAGGATTAATTCAATATTTTTCATAGAATGATATGCCAAATATTTGACATATCGTTATTTGGGACCTTAGGTATGTAATGCCGATGTTATCTCACAGAACCTGTTAACTGCAAAGAGCTCGTTTCAACATTGTATGAGTCAATTATATATTTTTAATAACTAATTTTTAATATCTTTGGATATCTCTAAAATTTTTTTTTAATTTTTATATTTTCATTATAAATTTGTTCATTTCTTTGATTAACAATACTCTGATATTCAAATTCTAATGACACAAATGTTTGTCTTTCACTTTCAGTATCATTCGATTCATTAAAAAATTTCTTATGATTTCTCAAAACATTAATACATTTATCCAAAAATGTCATTAATTTATTAGTAAATATTAATTCACTTTTGAGTCTCTCATTCAGTACTTTTACCTTATTTAATGTGTTTATTTATGAAATTAATTTGTATGATAATTGCAATTAAATAAAATAATTAAACATTCATATGAAACACTTTAAATTCAAAACACGTGTTTACGAATGTAAAATAAGCAATAATTGTTATATACCGTATGTTCACAAAAGGACTTTACTCTTCACATACAAAGAATTATGTAAACGAAACAGAACTTTATGATTATAAATGTATTAATAAATAAACAAAATACTTTTATTCATATTTTCTAATACATTACTATTAGCTAATGAAATACGCCATTATTATCTATTAAACAATTTAAGTGAATTTAAAATTAAAATATGTGGAGAAATTTGTACTAAGTTTAAACTTATGTAATTTAATTAATTAATTAATTTTTAGTCGCATATTTAATTAAGACACTGAAAAGTGATTTTATTAGTTTCTAATTGATTCTAAAATATAATTAACAAATTAAATTGTTTTAACAAAAACAATTATTGTAAAGTTTCATGCTTCGTTTACATGTTGTTCTAAATGTGAAGTGTAAAGTCATTTTGTGAACATACGGTATAAATGGACATTTCATTTTAAAAAATAATGTCCATAAATTTCGCCACAACATTTATCATTAAATATAATTTTTTTATTATATTTCAAAGCGGCGTATCATAACC
>LBFL01024390.1:0-12630 GCA_000988845.1 Hypochthonius rufulus
GAGGTTTGAGTGTATTTGGAAACATGAAGCGGATAATTGAATTGTGTATAAAATAAGAGGAGAACATTTAAACATATTTTACATTAAATAATTATTTATTCACAATTTTTTGGAACACGTGTGGGACCATATACAAATTAAATAAGATTTGATCCGGAGCTTTTTGGGGAGTTATGATTGACACACTGTATCCTTGTTTTTATCCTATATTTGTGCACTTATATAGTATTTTATATATTTATTATGCACAATGTTATACATAATTAGACACAACCTAATGTCATACAAATACAAACACAGCTCATAACTATTAAATATTTAAATAATATATATGCAATTAAATTACAAAATTAATTGCATTAATAGTTTAATGAAAATTACTATATTTGGTTTATTTATATATAAAATACAAAATTTTATTTTAAATGAATCATAAATTTATTTTCATTAAATCAGATTTAACGATAATGAACTGTCATCGGACATTTTTATATTTTAGTGTTTTAATTCCACATAATGAATCACAATTTCGGGAAAATTATCAAAAAGTAAATTTATAGCATCAATTGGAGTATTCGCAAATAATTTTATAAAAAGTCAATTCTTAGTTTTGACTGATATTTTCCATCGATTTTAATACAGAGTGTTTATTATATCTCCAAAAAATTACACATACTGAATCAATTAGCAGCACTATGTTTTAGAATAGCACACAAAATTATTACATGCCACTTATTTTTATATACACTTAAACCTCTCTAACATAACTATATTGCGGCGGAAATTTTTGTTCACGATAAAGATAATTTTACTTTAAGGAGATTAAAAATCAAAGGTTTATATGACTCGGGTCTAAGCATTCGTTCACGTTAGAGAGGTTATTCACGCTAGAGGGGGTTCACGTTAGAGGGGTTTGTTTTGTTTGTTTGTGTACTAAATCTCTAAAATGACGGTAATAAAATAAGGGTCCGTTCAGAAGTAATGTATTATTGTATAATAAAAAGTTAACTAAACGCTGCGCTAAGTACAATCACATATTGTATTATACAACTAACATCGTGACGTTATTTATAATAATCAATGCTAAAACATACATTTGTCTGAGAATTTTTATTGGACATTCACATTAAGTTTATCGTATATTTGTCAACAAAATGCACTCCCATACTATAACCCTACTTCAGTTGGCATATTTTAATAACTGGAGTGATTAAATTAGGTGACACGTGATAATTTATATGTAATTTTAGTGTTATTTTAAAACATAGTGGTGCTGTATTGATTCAGTATGTGTGACTTTTTTAGAGATATAATAAACACTGTATATCTTACATTTCAATGAATTACCGCATTTTATAATTAATGACGTTTGTGTTAAAATTGCATTTTATGCATTCACAATTTAATTGGCAATGAAATTCTGGCAAAAAATTCAAAATATTGTAGAACTGTATTATGATCGTGATTATCATTATTTAAATTCATTTCATTGTTCTTCAGTTAAACATTTAATATTTAAGAGAATCAATTGATAAGTTAATTCCGAAGTCATTGATAATTGGACTTTAACCGTTCACATTTATCAAAAAACGATGTTTCATGTGTCGATCCGATAAATGATTAATAAATGATTAATAAATGATTAATAATAACAAATTCTATTGGACAATTCTCTATATAAGAGATGTCATTATTAAAGCACGGAAACTTATGGACATATTGCTACGGTCACCCTATTTATTTGGAAACTAAAGAGTCATTTACATGAGAAAATGGTCTAAAAGAAAGTCACAATTAGGGTGACCGTAGCAATATATCCATAACTTTCCGGGCATTAGTCATTATGGATAAGGTTTTGTCATTAAAGATTTATTTTTAAATTATATAATAAACTTTAAATCCTTAATTAATGAAAATATTTCTATAAATATTCGTATTCTTTCTTTTAATGCAATGATTTAATGAATTAAATAAACAATTATTTAGGAATAATTCGACATATCACAACATTCACTCGCCCATTAAAAGTGCGAATAACGAAAAAAATATAAATACGACACCACCAATTAACGTTACTGTAAATAAATTCATATGTTTTATATTAAGTCACGTAAAATATTTTAAATTCAATATTAAAATTTACCGGTTTTAACGGAAATCATTTGAGCAATGAAACGTCCGCCTAAAACGGCGATACCCGTACATATGCAGTGACCGAATAAAGCTCCCATAGTTACCCCAATTATGTCCTTAATTAATTCATAATTAATATATAAATTATAAATTATTTTAAATTATTTTAAATTTTTATAAATTATTGTAAATTATTTTAAATCACAATTATCATACTTCGCGTGCGGCTAATATAATAGTGCTAATCTGTGAACGGTCACCCCATTCTGCCAGAAATGTCATTGTAAATGTTTCGATGAAAACTAATGAAACATAATGCATTAATTTGCGACGGAATCGCGTAGAAAATGGCACTGATGATATCGTTTTAACGACACCAGTCTCTGGGTCTTCACATGAAGTATTTACTAACTGAATCAATGGATATATATAAATATATTAATTATTATAAAAATCACAAATATTTTCATTTACATTATATTCTAAATCAATAGTTTCTCTTTTACTGAGAGACTTTTGAACCTCTTCATACTCTTCTTTTGCTTCGTTTTCCGACATCGAATGACCTGAGAATAAATTAATTAACATTTTATAAATAAATTTAATTAACATTTTATATTAAATTATGTCATTTTATATTTTTAATTAAATTAATTCTAAAATTAAATTTTAAATTACACTCGACTCTCAATTTATGTCTCAAGACTGGCCTCAGAAAAATGCAACATTAATGTAAATCGGACATAAAAATAAACGTAATTTTAATGTAAAAGTGAAAAGTGTTTTTAAAATATAAGGACATAAATAGAAAAGACATAAAATTAGGGGAACATAAATTTAGAGTCGAGTGTATGTAAAATTTAATATAATAAATTATTAAGTTTTGTATAATTTGAAGTTTGTTTATGCATCGATTTATGCATATATATGTGTATATATATATATGCATATCATAATGCATATATACATGCATTATCTTTTGTATCATTATTATAGTAATAGAATAGCATTTATTGGAATATCCTATCATTTTGTATGTATTATTAACTCAAACATAATCATGTTACATGAGTTATGCATGCGTGTGATTTGTGCTTTTATGGGATTACATTCACATCCAAACATTAATATAAAAAAGAAACACATTAATACTCAAATCAATACATACATTTGATAATATATTTCATTGCATAATATTAGTGCATCATAATACTAATCAATTATTAAATCAATACCCTCGTGAAGCATTTTAAGTCCAAAAATAGCGAATAAAACAATTGATCCGTAATGTGTAATAAATCGCGGTATGATGGTCGTTGCCATTCCCATTAATACTATACAAATATAATGTCATTAATAAATATTAATGCACACTCGAGTCTCTATGTCCCTCTACTTTTACGTCTTTTTTCGATTTATGTCCCCATATTATTAAAATCACTTTTTGCTTTTACATTAAAATATGCTTCTTTTTATGTCCGATTTACATTTATGTCTCACTTTTCCGAGGCCCGTCGATGGACATAAACAGAGACTCGAGTGTATAATCAAATATATTACCCGCGAGAGTATTCATAACGAAAATCGCGGACATCGCAGCGAGAAATACGGTCGAACGTGAGTGTCGCATCGCCATTATCGCAGCGATAAAAAATGTTTTATCCCCCAATTCTGAGACTATTATTACTGATACTGATGCTATCACTGAATGCACAAAACGCACGTGACCCAAACGTGACCATAGGTCTTCATCACTCTTTAAATATTAACATATTTAATTAATTATAATTTTAAAATCACATTCATCATTACCTCACGTGATGTTTCACTGTCACTATTAACAGCGGAATCCTTTGGTTTTGACATATCATTACTCGAATTACTCTCCGTGCGTTCGCCATTAATGTGTGTGACAAATATTAATATTAATAATAAAATAATAGAAATAAATGATTTACTAAAAACCGGCGTTTTATGTATAAATGAATACGAATCTATTTTGTGTCGTATATTATTATTGACACATGATTTTAATGAATTATACCGGTTTTGGTTTATCCGATTCATTATGTTATAATTGCGATATGTTTAAGTGATGACTCAAATCGTATAATTAAATTGTAAAATGAATAAATGACAATCATTTGTAAAGAGTTAATTTAGACATTAACAAACACAAGCGACAGCTCATCGTGAAGTGCTACGATGCAATGCGATTGCGCAGATCTCACACGTCACGTCACGTGACACGGGCTATTAATATATAACATTATTATTAATAAAAATATATAATTAATAATATATTTGATTAACGTTATGATTAAATTATATGTTTTAATTAAAATGCACCGAAATTCTTAAGAAATCATAATTTATTTGTAGTAAAATTCACACGCAAAAAGTCCAATTACATTATCCGTTAAAATTTTCGTAGAAAATCAATTCAAAACTATTATAAGAGAGTACATTACATCATACATAACATATGCACGTATACACATAAACTCCTCTAACGTGAACCTCCTTTAGCGTGAAAAACCTCTTAAACATATGAAAATTCTTAGACTCGAATTATATAAATCTTTGCTATTTTAACCTCTCTAAGGTAAACTCCTCTCTATTGTAAACAAAAATTACTTGCGCAATATGTACACGTTAGAGAAGTTTACGTGTAACACGCGTTCATTGAAAGCATTCATTGCATAACTTTCGTTCGCATTTTTCATTAATTGCAATTTTGATTTAACATTTTATTATTTGTTTTTATGTAACGATTAACTCATTGCAAAAGCAGTAATAATATAATAATAATATCCATAGAATTATTCTAAAAACTTTTAAACGATGCCATTTCAATAAAATCTCTTATTGGGTCAGTGTTATTAGTTTTTTGAAAAAATTATTTATACGTATTTATGCATATTAATGAAACTATTATTTATATAAAACGCTAAAACAAAATTTATTATGAATATTTTACTGAAATAACTTAAATAATGAAATTTTAACTGTCATTTGAAACTGAAAAAAAATGATAATTTTAAATTTGTTTGTAAAATGTTAGTATTTGTATCATTTGGTACTTTAGATATTTTGTAAATTCGATCATTTGAATGGTAGCGTTTGTGATAATTGCCATAATTACGATTTATATCTATAGATTTTTGCTATTTAAGTGTTTCAAAACTTGTGTTTTGTTCTGTTTCAGTTCGTATTAATTATTATGGAAATTTCACTCATAATACAGTACAACCTCTTTATAGTCACTCTCGTTAATAACAGAATTGTAAATGTTAGTGTAGTGCAGTGCACTATAGTTTAGCTTAGTTTGAAAATAGTTTAGTTTTAGAAATTTTAAAATCTTTAGTTTAGTTTAGCCGTTTTTTTTGTTGCGAAAATTATGTTCAAATGGAATTGAGTTATGTTCACATTTGAATTTAAATTAAAATAAATAAAATCAATTAAAAGTGATGATAGAGTATTACAATTACAAATGTGCGATATTTTTTTATTAAAATTATGAAAAATCTGAAAAATTTCAGATTAATTTAGTTGAGTTTAGCTCTTGTAAAATTGTTTTGGTTTAGTTTTAAACTTTTAAAAATACTTTAGTTCACATTTTTAGGGAATTTCTCTCCGACGGTGTTGACTATAAAGAGGTAGTACTGTTTGATTTTAAAAAAATAATAAAATATTTGAATTTTTATTGCAATTTTTATTGCAATTTTCTGTATACATCATTCATATCGTATCATAAATATATTTCTCATGATATTAAATGTTTGTAATTTATTAAATCATTAATAAAGAATCGTTTAAAATAAAATAAAATTTTTATTAATTAATTAAAAATCAATTAAAATGAATAAGAAATGCATTGACTAATCAATAGTAAATCCTCAATGATAAATGTCCATATGTGTGTTTGCATCACATTATTACCATACTCTTGAAGCGTCCGCATTTTACCCGATTTCACTTCTCACTCATGTCCTTGACTCACATAATTACGCAACAATTAATAACGCATGCGCATTACAATGATGGCGTCTCATTGAGTGTCACATGACGTCACATCACAGTGTATAATCATCGAATATATATACACATTTTGTTTGTTGAATTAAATTGCGATTTTAATTAAATAATTAAATAAAAATATCATTACAATTAATTAAATAAATACTATTAAATTAGTAACTGTAAATACCCGAACATAGTGATGTCGACACCCGCGCGACGACGGTTAATGAGGGATTTCAAAAGGTATTTATTTATTGTAAAAATATTACCATCATTTTGAACAATAATGTAATTGCGTTGGAAATGCTCAATGCATATACGCACAGATATGGAATATGGGAAATTCTTATGTTCACGATAATTATTTCTGTATTTTAATTTAATTAAATGTATTTATTTATGATTTTTTAAAATTAAAATTTAATTCAATTTTACAGGCTTCAGGAGGATCCTCCTGCAGGTGTTAGCGGTGCTCCGACCGATAATAACATTATGATTTGGAATGCGGTCATTTTTGGGTATATTATTATTATTTATGTTTTTTTTAATAAATTAATTTAAATATTTAAATATGTGCATCGACAGTCCCCGCGACACTCCATTTGAGGATGGGACTTTTAAGCTTACACTTGAATTTACCGAAGAATATCCTAATAAACCTCCGACAGTCCGATTCGTATCAAAAATGTTTCATCCTAACGGTATAAGACGTTAATAATTAATAATTACACTCGATTTATGCCCTCCAAATTTTATGTCCTTATTTATGTCCTCATATTTTGAAAACATTTCACTTTTATATTAAAATTACGTTTCTTTTTGTGTCCGGTTTCCATTTATGTCCCATTTTTCTGAGGCCCGTCGAGAGACAAATTGAGATTGTAATTAATAATTATTGATTAACACAATATAATAATAATATACATATATGTATATATACTTATATATACATATACATACATATACTTATATTTATACATATTTATATATATATTTCTATGGAAATAATGATAGTGTATGCGGACGGAAGTATTTGTTTAGACATCCTCCAAAACCGTTGGAGTCCGACATATGATGTGTCAGCGATATTAACCTCAATCCAATCATTGTTGGATGAGCCAAACCCCAATAGTCCTGCAAATTCATTGGCAGCGCAATTGTATCAGGAGAATCGTCGGGAGTACGAGAAGAGAGTCGCAGCTATTGTTGAACAAAGTTGGCTTAACTTTAGTGAAGACGAAGAAAAAGAAACTAAAAAAGAATCGCAATGATATAATTTATCACACGTATTATTATAATTATTATTAATTAATCATTAAACTATTCGTATATTTCTCTTCTCTCTCTGTTTTCATTGTAATTATGTACCGCAAAATGTTTATGAAAATATTTTGATGAATTTTACTGCGATTTCACTGTATAGACTCTGTACTTATTTCAAATAATATTGTAGTGGCATTTTAAATAATAGAATTACGAAAAATCAACAACAACAATGTTAATGATTATTATTATTATTAATTCTGTAAAGTTTTATGGTTTTTTTTTCTATTTTAAAAGTCTCACTTTTGTCAAATATTATATATTATGTGCACACTCTTTAGTGTTTACTGAATATTAATTTAATTTGAAAAAATAAAGACATTTTAATGATGCTAAAGAACTTCCAAATCGACGTGTCGAATCTGCGGATGCTTTTTCTAAGGAAATTTATAATTTAATTATTTATTTTAATTAAATTAATATACACTCGAGTCTCTGTCTCACTACTTTTATGTCTTCGATTTATGTCCGCATATTTTGAATTCACTTTTACATTAAAAGGTGCTTCTTTGTGTGTCAGATTTACATTTATGTCTCATTTTTCTAAGGCCCGTCACGGGATATAGAGACTCGAGTGTAATTATAAATTGATAACCCTATACTTATACCTTAAGTTCCTTCTCTATCCTATCGACTTCAGCCCCTAAAAGATCAACAATATTTTCTCCGTGTTTTAAGATAAATGATTCGACATTTTCGATAGTTTCGACATTTTGCATCTCCTATTGTTTAATATAAGTAAATAAATTATAATTGCATATATATAATTGTATATATATATACATATATATATATATATAACCTTAAGTAACGCTTCCACATCAACACTGTCCAAATATCTTCGCGTTAACATTCTCCCATCAAAATCCACTTCCGCTAAATGTGTCAATGAATGAGCAGAAAAATATGTTATCAGTGATATTATATATCATAATAGTGATATATGAAATATTCTATAGGATGTGATAATATACTCTATGAAAGTGGAGGTGAAAATTCTTTATATCGTTGTTATTCACTATGATATGTCAGAATTTATCACTATTTTTTAATCAATACATAAGATTCGTGTTATTTCTATAATGTGAGTCATCAGAGTCATTAAAACATTTCAAATAATTGCATTTGAAATGAGTAATATTATTTGAAATTTTCTATTTTTAACACATCCTGAAAAAACAATTTCCTTAAAGCATTTGCACAAAATAATTGTAATAATTAACACGGTTCGATTCAAATGATCGAATGTTCAAAATATCGAAAGTGTGAAATGTTAAAAAAAACATTTTTGTAAAAAATAAAATAATGGTTTTTCGACATTTGGAATTTTTGATTTAAAATTCGTTATTTTCTATTTTCGGCATTTTGTAAATTCAATGTTTTGAACATTCGATATGACTCTTCGACTACACTCGATTCTCGATTTATGTCCCCCGATGGGTCTTAAAAAATAGGACATAAAAAGAAACGTGATTTTAATGTAAATGTGAGAAGTGTTTTGAAAATATGCAAACATAAATTGAAAAAAGACATAAAATCCGGGGGACATAAATCGAGTGTATATGCTACAGACCCAATTAACCCTTCACTAACCCTTATAACGCACGAACTCATTTCCCATATCAGTTGCTTTAACGTCATGAATCGCTCTCACCATTTCATCAGCTTCCAGTTGCTTATTAAGTTCCTGTACTTTCATGTATGGTATGGACCGACCCACGAGTGCACCGCTATTGGAATATATAATAAACGATGCCACAACTCCGAGTAAACCCCCGATGCACAACGATCCGATCGAATCATATAATGGAGTATTTAAATATGATGTTAACCCCATGCATGAACCGGCAATGATTACCCCAACGACAGCAGCCATATCTTCGAGTAAAACTACATTAATACTCGGATCCTGACTCCTGTAAACTGATCAAATATATGAGCATTTTTTTATTGTACATTTAATGGGAATATACTGTATTCTTTAACAGTGAGTCCGGCTCTTCGTGCACCTTTTCTTGCGGCACTTAATGCTATTAGTAATGTTCCACCCTCTGATATGAGTGAACCGCCCAAAATGAAGTAACTCCAATATAGAGATTCGATTTGTTCGGGATGTAACAGACCGTTAATCCCGTGGTAAAGTGATAGACCCGTTCCGGCACAAAAGATCCCGACACCCGAGATTAGGGATGCGATATAACGCATCGGGTGATAACCGTAGGGATGATCCTCGTTTGGGGTTTGTAGGGATTTACGAATACCAAATACTAATATTAACTGATTAATTGTATCTGCCAATGAATGTATCGCTTCGGCAAATAGACTATGACTTCCCGTGTAAAGCCACGCGAGGGTTTTGAATAGGAAATTCGCACCGTTTCTATAGAAAATATATATTTATTTAGATTAAGTGTTTTAGACTATGCAATAATTAAGGGTCGGTAAACTGAGGCACAGTTTGTAACTGTTGCTATAGTAACACACAACAATGGAAAATTTTGAATTCAACAATAACGCGCATTTTATTCCATTCCATTATTGTATTTGAATGTGTAAACATCAAGAATAAATGGACATAATTATTTGTAGCATCTCTTTGAAAATACTTGTTTTTTCAAGGACAATTGAAAATTGTCTCATCTTTATACTTGTGTGGTTCAGTTTACCGACCCTTAGCAATAATACATTAGGACAGCAGTAATTACGACGCGTCCGGAACCTCTTAATATTTCTTCTCTCATCTATAAAAATATATAAATGTTTATTTTCATAGTAAAATTGGCATTTACTTTAGCTTCAGGATCGTGTTGACGCTTAAAATCTTTTAGAATTTTCTTCACGTGAAATATACCTTAAAAAGTAATCATTTTATTAATATCATTGTTAAACATCAAAAACATATATATATACATATACATATACATATATACATATATACACTAAAAGATGTAAATTTAATTTAATAAAAATTGTGTATAAAATTATAAAAAACCAAATTTAAGAGTCATTTTAGATATTTATAAAATAAAAATAAATAATAAAAATGGAATTAATGAATTTGCAGCATTATGCAACAATACATACAATACAATACATACTATCAATATATTTCTGTTCCTCTTCTTTGCGTTTAGACAATGCTCTCTGAAGTGAATCCCATGAGTTCCAAACGTGTAATGCTCTAAATTAAATTAAAACAGAATTAAATGATGAAACAACATATACATATAAACCTCTTTAATGTAAACAAAATTTTCAACTCTAATTATATAAACTTTTATTACTCTATTTATACTTGTATAACGGCCACTTTTAGAGGCCCTTATCATAGGCTCAAATATTTTGTGTAAAAGAGACATAAGCTTAGGAAAGGGATTATGATTATGATTATGATTATGATTAGGATTAGGATTAGGATTAGGATATAACAAATTTATATGAAAAGGGTTCAAAAAGGGCGGCCGTTATACAAGTATAAATAGAGTATTTCAAACTCAATAATCTAAAAACGTCTCTATCGTAAACATATATTTGAGATCTCAATATGTAAAGAGATTTATGTTAAATTGAGTGATAATGTATACATTTTACTACTAATTTATGTCCATCGATTGTCTGTAAACAAAAAAGGAAGATAAATGTAAATATGTCCTGAATCAGGCATAAAATGAAAAAGATAATTTAATATAAAATTAGAAAGTATTAAAAAAATCGAACATAAGTCGAAAATAACCGGACATAAATCGGTAGTAAATTGTCGTTCTAAATTACTTTGCTTCGACATCGCGTCTCAAATAAACAGTGATCGGCGGTTCGTTTTCGTACGGCGACCGGCGGTGGAACTTTCTTAAGTCCGTCAAATCATTCGGTTTTAATAAATATTCATTCATAGCTCTGATCGGAGTGATAAAATTACGTCCGTCGGGTTTTGTCAGTTCTTTCGATTTCGGTACGACTATAAAAATGCAAAACAAAAAATTATACAATTGTAATTACATTACATTCGACTCTCATTTATGTCCGTATATTTTAAAAATTCATTTCATTTTTACATTAAAATTATGTTTATTTTTATATCCGATTTACATTTATGTGGAATTTTTCTGAGTCTCGTTAAGGGACATAAATTGAGATAGACTCTCAATTTATGTCCCTTAACGTCTAATGTATTAAATATAATACCTTTAACAACAGTTTCTTTAACACTTATATTAGGGAATGGCATTTTCGTGTCTGATGTTTGAGGTGATGCCTGAGGTGACATTTGCGGTGATGATTCTTGAGGTGATGATTCTGATTGTATTTTACTTTCGTTATCATCTTTCGGATCATTATTTGAATATAACGGTAATGATGATGTATGTAAAGAGTGAGATAATAATGGCAATGATTTCATATAATTCGATACTATCATAAGCTGCGTTAGTCTTTGATGATCATTGAATTTATTACCCGTTAATTGTAATGATATTTTATTTGATTTAACATAAAATGTCCCACAAAATGATAAGGATAATCGTAACGCACGAAATGATGACATTTCACAGATTTAAAAATTTACGATTTATAAATATGTTTCACAAACAAATTAATTTAATTAATGTTAAAGTAACTGATTTTAATGGAGAAATATTATAATTGACAATTGACATTTAATAGTTTTATTTAAATATAAAAATTCACAATTTAATCATTACATTTATTTATTTTATGTAAGTGTATGCACTTATAGGACGACACAACAATAGGGGTGATAACATTTTTACGTTCGGAGCAGATTTATCAACTCAATTATAATAAAAATGTGTGCGGTGAGAGTATAAAATGTTAATAACTCTAATGTTTATCATCAGCTGATATGCGACATGCGTTTTGTGAACATTGAGATAAACACACTTAAAACAATGGTTTATTTATTATTTATAATGATTTTATAATAAATTTTTAGTTTTTTTTAATACATTAATTGTGCCAAAAATATAATTTATAAATTATTTTAGTAAAAAATTTTCGAAAATTGCATAAAAATGGACTCAAAATTACATCACAATTATTATAATTTCACATCTCAGGATGTGTTTGTAAATGATTGTAATTCGCGTGTCATTTGTTCGACATGTGATAACAAATTAATGGTCACGTGTCCATTAC
>LBFL01024396.1:0-10462 GCA_000988845.1 Hypochthonius rufulus
TTTGTAATTTTTCGCAATTCGGTGCAAACATGTGGTCCGTACTGTATTTACAGTGTAATTTCAGAGAGAATCAACACTATGAATGAATAAGTTATTATGAATGAACAACAAAAACTAATATATTACCATACACATAAACCCCTCTAATGTGAACCCACTCCAACTCTAACACAGATACGAAACAAATCTTTGCTCTATTTATACCTCTGTAATGTAAAAAACTATCGTAGACAAAAATTTCCGCAGCAATACGATCATTAAAGGGGTTCACGTGTAATTGTTATTAATCATAAATTTTTATTGAGTTTCATTTCCAACATAATTTCAATTTATCTGCAGATTCCCGATTTCCCCGCAACGACTTTAAATACTCCCATAGAAAACCTAAGATTGGATAAGATATTGTCAGTTCATACATGTATGTTTAGAACTCATTTTCATATATTTTCTTTATTTTTTATAGAAAATAATTAATTTTATTTCATAAATAATCGTTATATATTAAAATAGAAATCATTTTTATGCGTTATTTAAAAATATTTTTTTTCAAATTCAATTTTTTGTCCTTAAATTATACTAATTTCAATTATAACTGCAATTGTAGCAGAGAAATATTAAATTATATTGAGATATCTCTATTGACCCAATTAATCATATTTATTGAAAAAATAACTTTTTTTGTAAAATTTGAAAGTGAATATGGTGAATATGTACGTGAATATGTACGTGAATATGTACGTTATTATTATGTATTATTATTCTGTACGCATTTTTAACTCATTCAAAAATAATTGTATTGATAAACGTGAGATCACTGTTAACGAATATCTTTTAATCTCTTTAAATTTTAAATTAATTTATCTCTTTGCCTATGGGATGTTATAATTTAAATACAGATTTACTTGTACCGTAACATATAAAATTGATTTATTCACATTTAGTTTAAGTAAATTTGTCATAGCTTTGTATGTTTTGGTAATTTGAGTTTAATAAGGTCCGCAGCAACTGGGGGGAGATAATTATATGGAAATTGGCAAATTTCTTGGGGTTCTATATTTTTAATTGCAAGTTTTATCGATGAAGATTTTACTGGAGGAGAGGGATATTACATAATACACATAAACTTCTCTAACGCGAATAACCTCTCTAAAGTGAATTTTTTAGACCCGAATCATATTAACCTTTACTGTTTTAATTTCTGTAGAGTTAAAACCTCTTTACCATAACTAAAAATTTCCGTCGCAGTATAGTCACGTTAGAGGGATATAAGTGTAAAATATTTGCCGTCTTTGCGCGGTACGGGATTGTGATTGCTTATTTCTGTTGTTTCACTCTGTTAATACCCGTTTTACTTTTTACAAATTATTTTTTACTAAAGTCTAAAATTGGCCTAAAGAATCAATTAAAATTTTATCATTTAATCGCTAAAAGTTCGTAATAAACATTAAAGTGTATGCATTTAAATGACTAAATTAAAATTTATTTCAACACATTTATGTTACACATTATGTTATTAACTGAAACGATCACTGATTACTTAAATGTGCGAAAATGAATCTTTAAATAACTTACGATATTTAAATTGTTACTCATATTACTGTTACTGTTTACATTAAAAAAAAATTCTCCACACATTAAAAGGATTTAAATAGAGAAATAAATAAATGGAACATGTTTAATGTTTACATTACTATTTACTTATGTATATGTTACTTTCGTGAACTTTTTAATAATCGCAAAGAAAAGAAAAAGACTAATCATAGCCCTGTGATGCCATTATTTTGATTTTTGATTTTTTTATTTTTCTTTTGTTCTGATTGATTCAATTGTGTCACAATTGTGTCACTCTCTCAATGGATTCGTAACTTTTCATTAGATTTTTTCAATTAAATTCATAGATTATTTCACGCGATTTATTAGAATTTGTGATTATGCGTTATCTCTAATCTAATAATATATTTTAATATATTTTACTGAGAAAAACTTTATGCGTATCAATTGATAGTCACAATACATAGTAATATATCGCAACAAAAAAGTAATTTACAATTCACAATGAGAATCCGATTATTATTGGCATAATTGAGTGTGTTCAGCACAGCAACGATATCACACACATGCATACACACCTGAGGTGTATTCATACGGAGGATTCAATTGGAATTATCAGAAATCTTTTCTCTTCTCACGAATTGATTAAGAAAATATATTTCTATAAATAAAATTAACCGCACTCAATGAGAAAATGTGTCGGTTCAGCTGAACGTGAACAGTTCAGCTTAACGTGAATAGTTCAGCTCATGGGCTGCCGCTCGAATCACTACTGCTACAGTCCCATCCCCCGAAACGTTCGGCCCTCAGATCATGTTTTTTTGTGGTTCACTGAACGCGATGAGAGAAGCAAAAGCATATCATCAATAGTGAAGTCATTATTTGTAAACTGTGAAAGGAGCAGATCAACAGCTATAGCTTAAAGTGGCAGCCGTAGAGTATCATCTCTCATTTCCAAACGGTATCAGTTTTTTCTTAAACGACACTGATGAAGAATCGCGAAGATTCACCAATGAACAGCCATTAATTGGAGTGTTTCTTTCTCTTCACTTTATTTGTTATTTGGAAACTCAAATTAATCGTTTTATTATCGATTATTTCGGTACACCGTTCCGCTCATCTCATACCCCATCAGTGGAAATCAATAAAAATCATCTCAATTTGTGATTTTTATATTAATTAATTAATTAATTAGAATTGTTTTTAATTATAAAACTCAAAATGTTACTATCATTTGTACTTTTTTCCATTACCCTGAAACATCACTTAACATTTGCTCAAGAAACGTCTAAATCTGCTCATAACACCACCGCCGATCATCACAGGACAGGTATGTCTATACATTGTATTTTAAAGTACAGTCATTTCATTATTACCATGTTTGCTTAACATAAGGAAAATATTTAAAAAGATAAGGAAATAATAAGGTCTTCCATATAGTCAAACATGGTAATAATGAAATGACTGTATCATAATAAATAGCAAAAATAGTAAATACCACGTAATGGTAAAGTTCCAATTATTTACTTAATGTTCCGGGAAATGAATTCATCTTTTGGCGATCGTAAAATACTTCACCTCATGAATTATTACATATTAAAGTAATACTCGTTTTTTAAAGAATGAGATTAACATTATGCTTTAAGCGATATTTTAAAAAATTCACAATTTATACGCCGCTAATTTAAACGTAAAACCCAAACGAAAATATAAATAAATTAATCATAAAATCATATCATTTGAGTTTAGATTAAACAATTCCCGATTTCACAGGAAATATAAACATTTTCTTGTATTTTATCTCAGATTTTGTATTTTATGCAAAACAATTTTTATTATTATTTATTATTCATTCATTCATCAGTATTAAAAAATAATTTTTTATTCATTTATTTATTGAAAAGATAAAAACAGTGCCAATCAATTAATACGGTTTTAGATTAAATTCCGATCATTCTGATGCAAAATATAATAATTATCATTTCAATAATTTGCAGTTCAATTATTGAGTTTAATTGACATTTCCCAATGATTCTTCGCAATGATGTTCTGAGATGATTCTTGACGAATGAAAATTCGTTTGAAAATCGTGCCAATTTATTGCCATTGCGTGTTACCTATTGTTAGCTCTCATCATTCTGCCATAGGTATTATTTGGTATTATAAGTTTGGGTTTTGATATTATACATTAAAAAATAAAATAAAAAAATTCTAAAGGTGAAGATAGGACTATTGGGGTATGGGGCTTAACATGTGAAATTCTCTAATTTCTTCCTCTGCCATTAAAATTAAGATAATAATAATAACAATAATAATCATCGTTATTTCTATTGTATTCATCATATAGAGAAATGTTGCAAATGAATTAACTGAAAATACTTTATTCGAGTTCCGTTAACGGAGTTTTTAATTCTACATTTAGTGGACTCCATTTGTGATAATATTAGAGTATTTAGAATGGTATTTTACTACAGATCAGTAAATCGAAAAATGACGGTGCATTATATATTTAGCAAATAACAAAGTATTTCTTTAAAAAAGTACCGCTTAAACCCAATATTCACTCTGTACGGTCACGGCCGGCATTTTTTAATGCTCAAATAATCCCGCCTCAAAACCCGGAAAAGAAAAGTTCTATAATCATAAATCGCTGACATTTGACTTCTGATGCTGAACCGAAAATTCTCTCCCTTATTTAATGAGAATCAATCGGATCCTCATTCTCTATGGCACTTAATTTAATAACAGACCGGCGTTTGACAGCGCATCATTACCCCTTTAATTAGAGACCACATTCTTAATAACATTAAATTGATCTGTTCATTCCTTTGGTCTGATTAAAGTATACACTACAATAAAAGTGATGCGCGGAGTGCAAATAATGTTCTTTGAGACGGGTTTTTCTTATCATAATATATTCATGAAAAATTTTTGGTGCGCTTAAGTAACAATAGAGTTAACTCATAAATATATGAATTCATATTCATTAAATTATTATTCAACAGAACACATCAGTTAATTCACGAGGATTATAAACGAACATTTTCGTGATCGTCTTATGAACTCACTGTGAATACTCATGAATTTCCTTACGCATTAATACTCTTATATACTCTTATCTGATATATACAAACATAATTATGATGAATTTCTTATGCATTAAATATAGTAATAGAATAACAATAATAATGCACATGATTTTTGATTTTTTAAAACAAATCGAAGATTTTTAATCATGTTTCTCGTGTCAAAAACAAGAATCATGAACATGAGTATATTAAATGAGAAATAAATTCTACTTTTGTACGTTTAGTTTCTTTTGTTGCATCATAGCAATTTTGATGATCTTTTTTGACATCGCGTGATGCGAATATCTTTTGATGACCAAAAATTTCATAAAATTCGGTCGCATAATTTTAACATACATATCATACATATCAGTTATATGAGTGGAGTGTGTATGTTCATGTGTGTATGAACATTCGAGAAATTAAATGGAAAATATCCCATAATATGGTGGTTAAAATGAACGACAATGTAATAACACGTTTGATACATGTACAAAAAGTAGTAAATTATTAAAAAAATAATTGTCAAAAGCAGAAAATATCAGTAAATTTCATGAGATTGGGCTAAACAGTGCAGTAAATGAGTATTGCTTTGGGGCACTTTCGAACATTAAGACCTAATTTGGGAATATGCATGCCGATGATAGTTAAGTTTTGAATTCAGCCGAAATAGTGATTGACTTTTTCAAGTTCGTGTGTGCATTAATATTGCCCATAAACTCTCGTGCTATGCATGGGTGATAATTTACTATTTTGCATTTAATCGTTTTCCATAAGTGATTTGATTTATCATTCGGTATTCGGTTCGTTAATACTCGTGAAAGAAGCAGTTAAACAGTTTAACTTAAGATAATTATCTTTGAATTGAGTATTCCCAAACGAATAGTGTCCCATATATTCATACCCCGAACGGCTCTTCCGATCTGAATTGACATTGAAACAGCAGATCTGCATTTTTCAGTTTCGCATCGATCAATTTACTCTTCCCTTAGGGTTGGAGTGAACACAGTTTACACAAACATTACCCAAACGATTCGCAACATGCGATGTTTGAGCGATCGATTGTCTTACCCTAAACTTAAACTTTTGTTCTTTTGCAACAGTGAATACCCCAAAATACCATCTTAGATCCTATTCCACGTATGTCTGTACATACGTTTGTGTCAGTATAGGGGGGACTAAATGATGCAGTTCAATGAATAAATAAGTCGCGACGTTACCATTCATACATAAAATACTTTTTGTCATATAATATATTAGGCATTGACATTGAGTAATAAATTATGCGGTATTAATATTCTTCGATATGAGATAATTTCGCAATTATTGATCGTACATTTAATGATCTGACGTCGCGATTCACGAAATATGTGACATTAGAACAAAAAATGAGTAAAACAAAAATAGTTTTATTACACTTTTTATTTTCGTATGCATTATCATCATTTAATTCCGCATTTACAATATATAGTGCATCGACATTAATCCATGCAAAATATATTCTGATCGTTTAACCCCAAAAATTTATTATGCACTTTATAATGCATCATTTGACGATTCTAAATTTATATTGATAATGATAAATTAATTGTTTAGCGCTGTTTTTCACTGACAATAATTACTTAATTTCATAGGTCTTCCTCTTGCATCAGATATCTCATCCCTTTCATCAATACCCAACCAATTTTCGGGTTCGGGTTTCACACCCCTTTCATATTCGGCCATTAAATCGCGACCGCCGCGACGATATGATTCGCAATTAGGTTCGACCGAAGCTCAGAATCCTCAACTTCAAGTATCGGATCAAAGATTAGATACAATTTCTGGATATTCACATATTACGCCAGGAAATGGATACGAAACAATTAAACAGTATAATCAGAAATTACAATCGTCGCCACAAGAATATGTTCCGCACAGTGCTGGCATTTTAAGTGAAAATATGAAACATGATCCCACCATTAATATTCAACGACAATTTGATTTGTCACAATCGGCAACAAATGGAGGGTTGAAATACATCAATAAATATGCAAAATATTACACCAGTGCTGAGAGTGACATTTCCCCAACGTACAGATCACCTCAGAGTTTACCATCGAATTCCGAAGCACAAACAGCATATTACAAGCATTTATCGACTGATGAAGATATGGCTAAGTTCTTGAAGTCATCGGCGTCGGAACACTCAGAAGATACAGCAGATCCTGACCCTTCCGACACTCCGGAACATGACCACATGAATGAGAATCAACAATTTCCTACACGCAAACCTCACCCATCGAATATGTTCCTCAGCGAAGAACAGCATATGCTACCACCAGAAGTAGCAAATCATTTATTGAAAAACTTTGCACAAACACAGGATTTATCGAGTAATTCGCTTCACGACCATCAGAATGGATTATCATCGGCACAACCGTCAGATGATGAACTTCAAGCATTGTTAAGCCAATTAAATAATTCACCATCACAATCGGAACTATTATCGGGTTTATCCTCTTCATTTGGATCAGCACAAAATTTGGCAGATCTTTCATCATTATCAGCATCTCAATTTGGGAATTCGCCGCTCACCCCCTTAAATGGCATTCAGGGATTTACTCCCACATCTGAAGCCGGACAACTTCCGGCACCGCCCGGTTATAAGCACGTCGGTTATATTACCATTCCTGCCGGAAGTGGACACAATTTGATGGGGCAAAACAGAGGTTTGCCCATCATACGTCCGATGCCATTCCAAGCGAACGGTCAGTCACGTCCGGGTATGGTGTATCCCAATCAAATGCCAATCGGTATGAACCAACAAAAACAAGTTCAATCACTTGAGGATCACGTTAAGAAACAACACGAACAGATGAAACAAGCGTCGGAACCGAAACCACAGCGAACATTATTGAGCCGATTGAATCCTTTGAATATATTGCGACGGTTAAGACAGAGACGAGAACGAAGACAGGCGACGACTGCCGATGTCATCGGCGCTGCTAATGGATATGATTATGGACGGTATGGGTATGGGTATGGTCAATCTCCATATATGTCCTATGGTGGTAGTATGTCAGGACTCGGAGGGTTATCGGGAGTTTCGGGATATTCCGGTCTCTCAGGAATGGGAGGGATGTACGCGAGTATGAGTCAATTGGCACCGGTTTATCAGAGTACGATGCCGACCGGAAGTGGATACTCTCCGGGGGTATATTCTACTGGAGCTGCGTATTCTCCAGGAACTGCGTACTCTCCGGGAACGGCGTACTCTTCTGCAAATGCATATGCGGCATCAAATACAGTACCGAGTTATACACAATACGCTGGTTATGGTTCTGCATATGGTCCCGGATATGGTTATTCTCCGTATGGGTATGGGTATGGATATTCCCCTTATGGCGGTCAACAATCATCTCAGCACCATGATGATCATAAAGGTGACTCCGGAGGATCATCCTCATCAGACGCATCTTCCGGTTCTTCAGGCGGTCATTCAGCGGCAATGTCCATGCCTGTACCAATGTCTGTGCCTATGATGCCGTACAGTCCTTATGGTCAAATGGGTCAAATGGGTCAAATGGGTCAAATGGGGTATGCGTCCGCACAAATGCCATATGTTTATCCGTATGCACAGCAATCATCAGGGAGTGGTGGTGATACGCAATCATCCGAAAGCAGCGACAGCAGCAGTAACCAACAACTTCCGGGAGGGATTAACTTAGCAGATCTGCTTAAAGATGAAGAGGATGAGGAACCGACCGGATTTAAAAGGTTTTTGAGTTATCTCAATCCTATGAATTTATTTAAAAGATTAAGAGATCGTCGCGAAAATGATAAAGACACTGACAAAAGAGAGGGCCGATCCAAGAGGGATGTGAATAATGAGCGGTCATTCGTTTATTTTCCTAATAATTACAATGATCAAATGACTGGTGAATTGAACAGACGAGTTTCACATATGTTTCTAATAAAAAGATCGGGAAGAAATAGGGTCAAATTTCCCGAAAATGAATCCTCTGACATTAATGAAACCCTAATTAATGATAAAGATAAATTAGATTCAGCAGATTCGGGTTTCATTCCGTTCAATAATTATAATTACAATTTCAATGGCAAAAGCAATAGCAGAGTGCAATTTCCGAACAACAATAGGGGACGGCGGTACAATGGACATGTAAATTTTGCAGAATCTCAATCGCAGTCCCAACAGCGGCAGAATCAGAGAGGCATATTGGGGAGTGGAAACTTCGAGGTAATTCGTGGAGGTACTTTCAGATTACAGGAGCCACAGTCATATAATCATGACGAATCACTGTATGACAATGATAATATCGGTTCTATATTCGGTGCAATTGACGAGGATTACTTTGATTCGGCTAATCCTGCGATATTAGGATTTCAGGGGTATAATAGTTTTGGTTCATTATATAATGGTCTATCCGCGAGTAATAAAATAGGGAAAATCGCCGCAGAATCTCAATCCACAGACCAATACAAATCCGGACATCCCATACCATCGATACCCAAATATACACCAAATATCGAAAATGCAGCTCTAACGTCCACCGATTTAAAAGCCATTTCTTAAATATATACATTAATATAATATTAGCTTTAATTAAATAGGTATATATATTTGGTAGTCATATATATAAATATATTTCACAATAATTTTATTATTGATATAAAAATGGTTATGTAATTATGTTTATGAGAGTTTAATAATTACCAAAGTTTACAAAGAGTTTATGAATGGTTATATATAAGAGTTATATATATAAGTTAATAATGGTTATATATAAGTTAATGCGTATATAATTATGTTATTTTTACTTCACTGTCATTCCCTAATAAGTAAATGTTGAGATGAAAATGGGTCCACTCTATTGAAAGGTGTTTGTGTGACATAAACAATTTACTTGAAAAGATGATTCAAGAATCACAATAATTCACTTAATTATGATTAAAAACTGCGCCATCATTAACCGTCTCAATTATGTACATTTGTATTGTGCGCCTCTATTGTGTGTATTGTATGTGTGTGTTGTATGTACGCATACTCAATACGTCATGTCTCAATGCATGTGCCACACTATCGCTTCCCTCACGTATCATGTGCTTAAGTATTATCATTCCCTATTTTATCAGCATAAATATTATTATTATTATTATTAATTATTAATTATTATTTTTAATATTATTTTATTTTTGTGACGATTTAAGAAACTCCCATCAATTGATTGATATTAAATAAATAACACTAAAATTGTCATTTTCCTTTTCCTGAATCATTGTATTGCGTGACGATTTACAAAAGTATTATTATGAATGTATTCGTTTTGTGACTGAATTTTGTTTCTCATTTTACTTCATTTTATAATTATAAATAAAAAATAATGTTAATTAATTAAGTCTCACGTTTTTTGGACTCACATTTAATGTGATATTCGCAAACGATTATCAAATTCATGATTTATTAACGATTTACGCATTAAAAAAGCATTAATTTTGTTTGACGTTTCGCATTATAATTATATAATTAACGGTTTTAAACTATTCAATTAATGGGTTCGTTATTATGGTAATGGCATAATGAGTCATTTATTAAAGAAAAAACACGATTCAAAAACCAATAAAAAAGACCATCATTTTGTTTCTTCATTTTTTGGCGATTCAAATCATTGGTTTAATAATTATACGCGAATTGTTTCGGGAAAATTAAATATTGACACTGAAAACTTTCATTTGGACATACTTAAAGATCTTTGGGATGAGCATATTCCTGATGATGTGCGTCTGCATTTGTTAGTGGTTTTGGAACACTTCGCACATCAATTGGACACTCCCGATAAGTA
>LBFL01024463.1:0-14112 GCA_000988845.1 Hypochthonius rufulus
AAATTTCGAGGGGGATAAACCCCCCCCTTGACCATCTCTGATGTGTGTATAACAGTAATGATCGTATCAATAAAAATGATTATGTATTTAAAATAGCAATAAATTAATTGTTACATAAATTAAAACATATCGTGTGTACGAGTCTTAGATGAAATCTGGCAAGTCTGGGAAAATTGAGTATTAAAGACGGGACACAATAAACAAAATTGTATCAATTCCGGGACAATTTTTATTACTATTTCTATAATCATATTTATTTTATGTTTCGCAAAATTTAATAATTTATTAATTGAAAGTGCATATCTATGAAATTATGAATACGGTAATGATAAATTTAGTTATTTGCAGAGTTGCGATTTTATAATTTACACTCTGACCCGATTTCTTACATTATAATTAAACGATTCTTTAGTTATTTTATATACATATAATGATGAAAAAATTGTGTATCATTCCGGGATATGCATTGTTTCGGAATGCCATTTCTCAGGGCACGGGACACGTTATACCATTCCGGGGTACCCCGGCGAATCCGAGACATCTGAGACTCGAACCCGTGTGGTTAGTTGAACTTTAAAGTTCGACAGACGGTATAACAATTGATTTGTACAATGGCTAAAGCACTTATCTCGAGACATGACGTTTTTCTAAATTTTATTGGAATGCATACCTAAGACACTATAGAATATTATATTTAATTTTCAGGATACCATTCTATGGAAGAATTTAGTTTAAAACCGAAAATTCTTAATTTGTTTACTGTAAATTCTATGGCATTTTGATTTTTAAAAAGTCAAAAATTCAATGTATTACATGTGTAAATGAAAATGTGAACTTTTACTGTATGAGTACTGAAACTTCAAATTTGTTTTTCTCTAATGCATAAGCATCGTTATAAGTGCTTTTTCCATTGTACAGTTATTTCAATATTACCACGTTTTACTATATAGAAAATCTGTATCTTTTCATTGTCAATTTTATTATTTTTTATATTTTCCTTATGTTAAGCAAACAAGGCAATGTTGAAGTGACTGTACAAATCAATTGTGCAAAAAACGCTAACGTTTTTGAGAATTTGTACCTTGTATACTTTGGGAATCTGCCTTTTAGGACTTTTTGCGACCGCTCAAAATCGAGGAAAAGATGGGAGTATATTTAATTTTCAGCTTATTTTTAGCGGGCATGATAAGTTCCGGGCGTAAATGACTGGCAAACGCCCTAAAATTTGAGAGTTTATTTCAATGGCGCGAGAATTGTAAAACTATTTGTACCTCTACATGTTGAATAAGTCACGTGATTTTTCATATTAAATTAATTGTGATTCTCCACGAGACTCAATATTTTGTCCTAACGTTTACTCATCTTTTCCTTTTTCTAAAAAATATATTATTGTTCATTATTATTCATTAATGATTTAAATAATATAATTTCTATAATCAGTGATGATATGGAAAATGTAAATCCCAATATTATTATAAAACCCGTAATTTCGAGTTTTGCTAAACTTAAAGGTTCCCCAATATCATTATCCGATGATTCCATTGTTATGTTTAATTGATTCGTTAAATTATCAACAACTATAATATTCGATACATCATTCCATAGCATTTGAATACCGCTTTCAATTAGCGTGTTTATGCTAAATAATATATGAATCAAAAATTATAATACATAAATAATGAATCATTAAATTTTTATATATAAATTCTCAAAGTTTAAATATACATTTTAGAATAGCGATGCTGTACAGTCATTTCACTATTACCATGTTTGCTTAATATAAGGAAAATATTAATAAAGAATAGAATTGATAAGGAAAAGATAAGGTTTTTCCATAGAGTCAAACATGGTAATATTGAAATAACTGTACATTATGCATAATAAAAACATAATATGTATACTCAAAAATTTATAATATAATATTTATTTTAAGCGTAAAAACCTAATTTTTTAATTATTGTGGAAAATCAGTTGTTAAGGCGCTATCAAAAAATCATGTTTATCTATGGGTTCATTTTATCATATAGAAAATTTTCTGATAAAATCATTAAAAATGATAAGAGATTCATAGAGATTCATAGAATAATTGGTGATGATATGCAATATTAATTTATTTTTCTATTTATTTCAGTCAACGAAATATTAAAATAATTCTTATGAAATTTCATGATAAAATTGGCAAGATTATTAAGTATCGGTAAGAAAAAGATAAATTTTTTGCTTATAGTCTAAACATGGTCTTTTGATAATATCTGTACCTACAGTCTTGCAGCGCACTTTATTAATAATGGATTTTGTATACAAAATGACATACATTTTTGATTCTATAAGATACAAAATATGCACATAATTGTGTCGGCATATGTTTTTGAATCTAATTTAAAGTATGAAATTTTGTAAATCCGTTACCATCGTTATTATTTTTCCATATTAATTAATAGAATATGAACATAAAAATAATAACCTATTGAGTCAAAAAGTCATTTCTTACATATAATTAAATGTTTTCACCACATATTGATCCAATGAACGACTGACTCCGTATGATGCAATTGTAATATACCGTCTCTCATCTCCCACATGAAGAGAAACGGAATATTTTTTATTTAATACATTTGAAAACGGGACAATTGTTTCCTCATTACATAGTGCTGCATGAGACAATAACAGATATTTTTTGACCCAATCTTTAGTCAAATTATCATCTACAAGTATTGTCCTTAAAGAGAGTTCACTAAAACTTTCCTGTGATGATATGATATTTATTAAAGAATAAACATTCAATAACTTGAATTTACCTCAATTATTTGTCTAACATATGATGTTCTATCAGTGACTGGAATAATATTTCTTTTCAATAATTCATCGAAAGTATTAATATAATGTTTTGGTTTATATACCATTTTCGATAACATATCACTGCTGATATATAAATTAAGTATTAACGCCGCGAATATCCAAATTCCTAATGATATCCGATTTAGGCTCACATTTTGAGCGGTTTTTATCGAAACTAAAAATAATTTATTAGTATAAATTATATAATTATTTTATAATTAAGTGTATATAATTAAAAACGAGACACGTCCAGTTATTTGGTATTCTTAAATTTTATTAAAAATTTATTTCTTAGATCCTGTAAAGTCATTCTCATATTACCTGTTACTATTTTAACAATAAATTTATTCTAATCTCTCATCACTCCAAAACAATTCTTTATTAATTCTTATCACTTTTTTATTTATAAAAATTGATAAGAATATACAGTATGTCAGTCGAAGGTAAGAAATACATATCGTGTGTCAAATTTTTAAGTCATTAAAAATTTAATTAAGCATTAAATATTTAATGATTATAAAAAATTTGACACGGGACATGCATTTCTTTACCTTCTGCGGACATACTGTAGATATTAACAACTAATATGACAATGACTTTACTATTCCAACATACAGAGTATCAATCTTATCTCTTCAAATGGTTTTAAAGGTTCCGAATCAACATTTTTTCTTTAGCGTAAAATATGTTCAAAATGTTCTCCTTTCATTTCTATACACAATTCAATTCTCCGTTTCATATTTCTGAAAACACGTGACAGTGTTTCTTTAGAGACACTGCGAATTGAATTTTCTATAAGCACTTTGAGTTCATCAATCTGAGGATTTTCTTTATAAACTTCATTTTTTACAAATTTTTGATAAAAACCATTTAAAGAGACAAGATTGACACACTGTATTTGTGTCATATCATAAAATTAAAATCTTTCCTTAATTAAGCATTGGTATTTTTAGTAGAAAATTAAAATTAAAAATTATTTTTAAACAGATTCTAAATTATTATTATTATTATTATTATTATATTTTGACTTTAAATATTTTTGATTTAAAAATATTTGTTATTTGTATTTTCGATGTTTTGAATATTCGACAGAATGACTTTTAAATAACTTAATACAGTCCCACTAAACAAATGATTTTTGAGGATACAGACCCAAATAATCTTAATTTATTACAATTTTCTAATAATTTTTAATATTATTTTCATTATAATTTATAATTAAATTGCAAACCTTTTGGTCCCAAAATTATTCCATAATAATAATGTAATGTAAATAAATAGTTTCGTGATATAATATTATAAGTCTTAATATTATTGTATTGATTTGAATTAATCGCCGCATAAACCAATAATGATATTAAAATCATTATCCAAATTTTATAATCAAAGATCGTAAAAATTTCAAATAAATGCGCCTTTTCTTTTACTTCACCCGTAATAAATGCTAATCCATTACCGAACCATAAGGGAGGACCAAAATTAATTACCGAATGCCTTTTATCGTCAACCATCAAATAATACGAAATACATATATCGACCATCTATTGGATAATTAAAATATTTCGAATTTCTAATGAATTTAGTTAATTACATGACAAGTTAAATTATACAGTCAAGTTAGCAAAATCTTAATTTCATATTCAAATTTTATACATTCATTTATTACTAAATTACTTTATTCAGATACTGAAGCATCAATATTTTAATTTAAATTAATATACAATCTGATTTAAAACTAAAATATTTTAAATACGTTTCGAATTAAAATAGATCAATCAGTGTTATATATTTTAATTCAATTTTCAAATATACAACCAAATGATGTTTTTTAAGTAATTAAATTAAATTAATAAATCTGAGACTGAACCGCACATAACCGGTTTATAAATATTGTCTTATGGAAGTAGCACTTTTATCTTACAGTCAAGGGCGCCGCCAGGGTTTTCTCCAAGGGGGGGCGTCTAGAAAATTACGTTTAGAAACAAATTTTTTTTTTCAATTTGTTAAATTGATTCTGTTCCAAAAATCCAGGGGAGGGCAAATGCCTGGCTTGCCCCCCTGCCGGCGCTCATGCTTACAGTATGTCCACTTAACCGTCGGACTGACATTTAAAAATCTCGCGCCGTAAAATTACCAGAGTTAAACATACACGTATAATTTCTGCATTATTTACTAATCTCATATATCTTATGTGCATATTTATACAGAAATTAATTAAAATAAATCATTATTAAATTAAATCAAATTGAATGAGAGTCACATTCAGTCATTTGTGCACTTTTAATGAACATACTTTTTTAAATATTGGATTTATTAAAAATTTACAAATTAAAAATTATTAATTTAATATTTTTATTTTTTATCTGACATTATTGTATATTTTAATTATGTTATGCAAATATTTTAATTTAATTGATTCAATGAATTTAAATTCAAATTCAAAATAACACAAAAAATTATAATTATTTATAGAATTCATTTTCGACGAATTTTGCGACACAATTTTTAAATTATTTTATGAGAAAAATTTTTATAAAACATGTTTTGTGCGGATCAGTTTCATCTCTATTAATAGCATTTCTTTTATATAAAATTATGTTTATATTTTGACTTTGAATTTGACTTACGTTTTTGTATATTAATCCGACCGCACCTGTTACTGTCTCATTATCATCTACGGTGCCACCGATAAAACCTGTATCTTCAATAAGCGTGATATTACATTTAAGAAATTTAATTAAATAATTAATAAGAATTAACTGATCGCCGCATAAACGTTTTGCCGTATCATTTACAATGTCATACTAAATTTTTCAAAATAATTTTTATATTATTTAAATATAATTAAAAAATATTTCATTACATAAGTGACGAGTAATTTTAAGTCGAATTTTGCTTCAGAATGATTGAGTGTAATATTATTAATTAGTGTATCACAGCGTATACAATCAAAACCCGCACCAATTTTAGTTGACATTTATTAAGTTATATTATTTAATTAATAACTTTTTAATAATAATTGATAAAAGTTAACTATAATTAAAGTTAACGTATTGAAGCGTCTAGTCTATATGATTTATTTATAAGCAGAAATTAACTGATATAATACAATACAATGTAACGTAATGTATTAGCAAAAATCTGTATATTAAATTTACAGTTTTCACTATATACAGTACTTTGCATTAGGATAGAACCACCCGAATTCTTAAGGTTTCTTAGGAATGGATAAATATATTATAATAAAAGTCTATACATAATTAAGTATTGTAATAGTGCATGTTTTGAGACAATAATGAAAGTTGTTTCGCGCGGGCATTATAAATATTATAAATTATTGGCAATTAACTTAATTTTAGGCTTTGCAAACACTTTTCTATATTTGAAATTTTCTATTTTACAATGTAAAAATATATGGAATTTTATGCAAATAAAATATTATAAAGTATTTATTCACAACTTTATATTCGATTAAGATAGGTGCATTAAATTTCAGTATGTTATTTGTTAATATTGTCCAAATTAGTATGTTAATTTTTGATTTAATCGGAGCACGTGCTCCTATAGTATGTAAAATTTAATTTAATAAAAGGTCACGTTAAGCATGTGCAACTCTAATTTATTTTATAAATTCAGATGTGTTATTATGAGATGTGACAGAATATCAAATTTCATCGAAATTGGTAAATGGGTTCAAAAGTTATCGAAACTTTCAATTTTCCCATAATTACATACATTTATCATTACGGGTTCTATCCTAATGCAAAACCTAAAATTAAGTTAATTGCCAATAATTTATAATATTTATAATGCGCGCGCGAAACAACTTTCATTATTGTCTCAAAACATGCACTATTACAATACTTAATTATATATAGACTTTTATTATAATATATTTGTCCATTCCTGAGAAACCTTAAGAATTTGGGTGGTTTTATCCTTATGCAAAGTACTGTATGATTTGTATGATTCTAAAACATCAATACAATTGCCATGTGCGTAATAATATAGTTGCCGGGTGTTGTTTTGTTTAATATTAATTATCAAGCATCGAAATATTTACACACTATAATAATTATTTAATTATGCTTCGAAAAATATTTCACAATTGATTATTACGGTAGAAAAAGCACTCAAGTACATTATCTATGCATTTGAGAAAAACGAGTATAAACTTTGATTACACCTACAGTAATAATTCATTTTTTCATCTACACAGTCAATGATATAATAGAAATGTATTATAATCAAGGCTGGGTAAAGGCATACACACAAATATATACATGAAACAATTTTTAATTGTCCTTAAAAAACAATCACCTTGAAAGAGGTAATGCAATTAATTATGTCAATTTTTTGTCTCATTTACACATCGGAACATAATTTATCTGTACAATGGAAATAGAACTTATTTCGATTTATCATGTTTTTACTAATTTTATTGGAATGCATACCTAAGATCCTATATATTATCATGTTAAATTTTCAGGATATCCTTCAATGGATGAAATTAGTTTAAAACCGGAAATACTTTATTTCTTTTCTGTTATTTTAATGGTATTTTAATTTTAAAAGAGTTAATAATAAAGTCCGTTGCACAAAAATTGAGAAAAATTTACACTACAAATGTATGTGATATTATTGAATGTGTAAAGGGAAAAATGAACTTTTATTGTACATGCATTAAAACTTTGCACGTGTTTTTCTCTAATGCATAAGCATTGCGATAAGTCCTTTATCCATTGTACAGATCAATTAGTGAATGAAATGAAATGCTCGTTATTTCTGAATTTAAAATTTCCCATTGGTGTGTGTTAGTATAGCAACTGAAACCTTTATGCCTTTATGCCCTTACCTAGCCTTAATTAGCCTAGCAATTATAATATTGACTTTTCAAAAAACTTAATGCCATAGAAATAATGCATAATAAATGTGAAATTTTCAGTTTTAAACTAATTTTTTCCATAGAATGATATCCCCAAAATTTAATGTAATATTTTGTGGGGTCAGAGGTGTTTATTCCAATAAAATTTGCAAAAACATAATAAGTTAAGTTTAGTGCTTTTTCCACCGTAGTCATCAATTTTGAAGTAAAGTCTATCCGAAAATTGCTGTCCTTATCTTAAGCAAAAATTATGTTCTTATCTCTTATCTCTCCAATATAATTCTCTATTAATTTTTATTATTTTTTTAATTCATAAATGTGATAAGGATAAGGCTGTGGACAGCTAATTTCAGATAGACTTTACAAATGCATAGATCATTATTATAAATAAAGTATTATATTTTAGGTAAAAGAATATTTTTTATGGATGAAGATATTACAGAATAACTTTGGATGTGTCCAATTCATGACATAACATGACCAATGGACATGCATTGTTCAGGAATAAAAAAGAATATTTCACACACAAATTAATAAATTAGAATAATTATAATTTATGAGTATATTTTGAAATATTAAACGATATTTTTGAAAATTTAATCAATTTACAGTCTAAAAATGCTAATTTTTGATTATAATTAAATATATATACAAAATTTTACATAATTTTTTAGGTAGATGCTGTTAGCAAGTAGGTCGATGTAAGGTATTATTTAGTTGCATCTAATAATTTAATACCCCAAATATAATAAATTATAGGTTCAGTCACGTGAGATTGTACGCCATGAACACTCATTTTTAAGCAAAAGTAAGTAAAAATTCTCAATTAATTAAAAAAAGAGAATGAACATTTTGAAAAAATATTTCGAAGAGTTTTTTAAACTATAATGTAATACTTTAGTAATAAGCAGAGCATCCCAAAGTATGCAAATTTATGTTTTTAGTCCTTTGAAATATCATTGCAAAACTTTGGATGTGTCCGAATCCGACAATTTCATGAAGAATAGACCCATGTTTATAGTGCATAAAAATGCATAATTTTCAATTTAGTCTATAAAAAGCCATAATTTATGCCAAAAATTCTAAATATTAATTTTTTATGAAAATAAAATTGACTAAATAATTAAGGAAAATTTTGATTTTTCTCATATTTATGGGGGTAAATTAGGATATTTTCCATTTTCTGGGGGTGGGGGTCAACTTTGCACTTTTTTGTAAATTTTTCTTAAGCCATTTTTTATTTTTAAAATTTTTAAAGGTATGGGGTATTACCCAGTTAACCCCCACCCTTACCCCCTGCCTGATTCTGATTAAATAAAATTCTAAAAATTATTTTATTTGTAAATTTAATTGTTTTAGGCAAAATGACATAAAAATGCATATTTTTGCTTTTTGAGTGCATAATTTTACCGAAATTTTGGCATAAAATGGGAAGCTATAGGAATAAGTTATTACTAAGCACTTGCGTCTTTCCTACATTTCCAATAAAGGAATGTGAGCTTATTTAGTGCGTGTGGGGTTTTATTCCATTGCGTAATATTTTTGAACCCTCATCAATCATAGACATTTTTACATTTATAAATATCAATTTTAATTAACAATTGAAAAATTACTTTTAATTATTTACAACTTATATTTAAAATTTTGAATTATTGACTTAATAGTGAAAAACTTGGGTTTTTATTAAATTAAATCATTCTCATTGAGATAAATGTTTTTTACTAATGATTTATAATAATTATAAATAATATTTAATTTAATTGTTAATTATTTTTACTGAAATTATAGATTTATCATTAAAATAATTATTATTCATGTTAAATATTTATTAGTGTAATTTTATTGGATAATTTTTGCCCTAAAATGAACTCGTCTCTCCTTTTTTCGTATAAATATATTTTTATATTTTTGAAATAATTTAATAAATATAATTTCCATTATGAGTGACAAAATTGAGAATGTTAATCCTAATATAACAAAAAACATCGCAATTTCAAGTTTTGATAAATTCAAAGGTTCCGCATAACCATTGTTCGATATTATTGTTATATTTAATTCTTCGGCAAAATAATCGGCATAATCAATGTTATATAACTCTTGCTATAACATTTGAATGCCGTTTTCGTTTAAGGTTTTGATTCTAAATGAATCAAAATTTAAAAATTTGAAAACGTAATATAATCTAATGCCTCACAGTATGAAACAATTGGTTTTAAATATCAAATATTCAATCTATTTAGGATATAATTTTTAGTTTGTAAAGTTATCTAAAACAATTATGATAAAAGTTACCAACTCTGTAATTAAATGTTGTCAACCATACCTTTATTACCTCACTATAATTTACATATCGAACTAATTTAACAAATTTCTTAAATTTGTTAGGTTGGTAAAAACCAACATGTCACATGTAAGATTATAAATCTTTATTTTGTTTCATACGTGAAGCCAAAAACTATTATTTCTTACATATAATTAAATAATTTTACAGCGAACGGATCAGTTAAACGACTGCTTACATAACCTGCAAATTTAATGTATCGTCTGTTATCTCCAACATGAAGAGGAACGGAATATTTTTTATATAATAAATTCGAAAGCGGTACAATTAACTCTTCATTTGCTAATGCTGCATGAGACTATGATATGTATTTATTGTTTGTATCGTTAGTGAGAGAATCTTTTATAATCAATGTTCGTGATGAGAGTTCACTAAAACTTTGCTGAAATGGTATTTGATATTAATGTATAAACATTAATTTACTTTAAATTACTTCAATTATTTGTCGAATATATGATGGTCTATCAGTGACTGGAATAATATTTCTCTTCAATAATTCATTGAAAGTGTTAATATAATGTTTTGGTTTATATATCATTTTCGATAACATATCACTGCTGATATATAAATTTAGAATTAATTGCCACACATAACATTAGTGAAATAATAATTATTATCCAAACATTATTATCAAAAATCGTAAAAATTTCAAATAAATGCGGTTTTCCTGTAATTTCTCCCGTAAAAAATACTAACCCATTACCAAATCTTATCGGAGGGGCAAAATTAATTACTGAATGTCTTTTATCGTTAATCACCAAATAATTTGCAATATAAATATTTACATCCTATTGGGGTTTTAAGTAAATTTGTAATTTATTAAAATTTTTTGTAAAATTATTTTTTGAGTTTTTAAATTTTAACATTTATAAAAATAAGTTAAATTAATAAATGCAAATTATTTCATATATATGTTAATTTCAATTAATTTTTAAATTATATATAAAAATCTATCAATGCTGAATATAATTCAGCTAACATTACGATATATTAATCCCATCATTCCGGTAACAGTTTCATTATCGATTCACGTTCCTCCTTTGCTAATACTGGTATTTTCAATAATTGTAAAAATACGCTTTAGAAATTTAATGAGATAATTAATTAATTACAATTAATTTATTTCCGCATAATAGTTCTGTTCCATTCACAACATAATCCTATATTTTTAAAATAAAAAATCTGTTTTATTTAAATATAATTTGAAATATAATTTTATTACATAACGTGCGAAGATTCTAAAGTAATATATTGCATTGTAATTATTAATTGTATTGTTTTTGAGCGGATCATTGCAATAAAATATTTCTGTACCAGCACCAATTGTTGCCATTTATTAAGTTATATGAATTAATATTTCTAAAATTAAATTTTTTAAAAAAAATTTCATGATAACAAATGTCAAATTCAATTGATTGAACTTAATTTATTGCAATCAATTAGTATATCATTTCATATGTTATTATTTAATTATATAAATAATATCAATGTATTGATATATGTATGCAATCGTTGTAATTTTTGTAATAATTTTAAATAAATAAATAATATATTATATTAAACTGAGACTACGCTTTTAAATATTTAGAAAAAAAAATTATTTATTAGCAGCAATAGACTGATATAATACTAACAAAAATTTGTGCTTTAATATGATTTACTATATATTTATGATTTGTGAAATAATTATTATAAAGCATCAATACTATTGGCATATAATAATACCGTTGCCGGGTGTTGTTCAGCTTAATATTAATTACGAAGTTTCAAAATATTTACTCATAAATATAATAACAATTATTTAATTAAATCTTAAAACATTTCATAACGATGAAATAGAAAAGCATTACTTGTTATTACAGTAGTATATTTTTTATATATTCAATATCTACTTAATCAAGTTATCTTTCAGTGTTATATTATTTCATATAAAATAATACACTCATTATTCACGTTTTTATCTATTCACTTCTTTTAATTATTCACCTTTTTAAACACATTTCAAAAATCTAAATTCCTATTCTATTTAATGTTAAAAATATTCAGTTTTTCATTCACAATTTTAAATTATTCACCTCTTTTAACCGACAGTTTTAAAATAATTATTATTTTCAATGCTAAAATTATTCACTTTTTAAAACTGATTTCGTGATATAAGATGCCACTATTATTATTGTTAAATTATATGCGATTAAACGCTAAAATCTAAAAATTAACGTTAAAAATTCGTTTATTTCATAATATTAATCGTATTTATGATTAAAATGAATGATTTAAATATTTAAATGAATATCTTGCATATTATAAAAAATATTCACTTATTTTAATTATTCACTTTTTTAAACCATTTTTTACTGCCTGTAGAGTTTAAAAATCCGAATAATGAGTGTAGTACAAACAGAAACTCACAATTTATTTCCGCCGATAATATGCGTGATTTGTAATATTTTTAATAATGAGTGTCTATTTTATGTCGCAATTGTTTGCTATATTATTGTACAAAAATTAAATGACAGTGGATTGTAATTATTGTTTCAATTATATGCATAATCGTTGAAATGATAAAAAAAAATATCATCGTCTGATTTTATTTTTTTATTAGTCCATGTAAATGTAAATGTAATAAATAATGTAAAAACAGAAATGCATGTTTTATAATTAATATTCATTATGAATTTAAAATATTAATCAACATTAATTAATATTAATATAAATTAATAATTAATATAAAGCAAAAAATATATTAAGTTAGTAAACGCGGCGTAAGAGAGGATCCGAAAATTTTCCAATAGAGTGAAGTTCCATGGAATTTCCATTCGAAATTTATTATTCCATGGAGTGTAATTGAAATCAAAATTTGTTGACTTTCGGGACTCTAATCATATAATGTTTAAATATAAAAATACAATAATAAATTTAAACAAACCCATAATAGAAATTAAACCTCCATAACTCGAATGTGTAAAAATAATAAGTGTAAACGCAAAAATCGCATTATAAATTATAATTTTAATAAATTTCAAAAATTGAGTCCAATAACTAATTATTTTTAGTAATATTAGGATCTGATATAAATAATAATAAAACATTGACATTTATAAACAAAACGAGAGCTTTTTTGAAGTTATTTTTTATTATAAACCTATTTAACTTGAAAACCTCCTTATCTTGGACAAAAATTTTGGACCGCAATATGTTCAAGCTATGGAAGTTATTGTGCATAATAATTTCTAAAAAATTAGTGAATTAAAGAGTATTTTAAGTCTATTTTACATTAAATGTTAAATTTTGATCTGTTTTGATCCGGAGCGGCTTAATAAGCATTAAAGAGTTAAATATGACACACTGTGCAATTATTGAAAATGAAGTGTGAAATCTTACATATAATTAAATACTTTCATAACATAAGGGTCTATCGAACGACTGACTCCATATGATGCAAGCGTAAGATAACGTCTCTCATCCCCAACATGAAGAGGAATCGAATATTTTTTATTTAATAAATTCAAAAGCGGAACGATTAACTCTTCATTTGATAGTGCTGCATATGATGACAGATATTTTTTGAACATATCATTAGTTAATATATATAAACAATGTTCGTTATGAGAGTTCACTAAAACTTTCCTGTAATAACATTAGTATATGATATTAATGCATAAACATTAATTTTCTTTAATTTACTTCAATTATTTGTCTAACATATGTGGTTCTTTCTGTGACTGAAATAATATTTCTCTGTAATAATTCATCGAAAGTGTTAATATAATGTTTTGGTTTATATACCATTTTCGATAACATATCACTGCTGATATATAAATTTAGAATTAACGCTACGAATATCCAAATTCCTAATGATATCCGATTTAAGCTCACTCTATGTACGGTTTTAATCGAAACTAAAATTCATTAAAATATTTTTTAAAAATTTACATTTAATTAATAAACCTTTTGAGTCGAAAATTATTCCGAAATAATAAAGTAATGCTAATAAATATTTTTTTGATGATACAATATACAGGGTCATCGAAAAAGATTTCCGGGATTT
>LBFL01024494.1:0-19864 GCA_000988845.1 Hypochthonius rufulus
AATACCGTATAAAAACTAAATGACATGATTGCAATTATAGTTTTAATTAATAGCATAATAACTGAAATTTATATAAAAAATTAATCGCCGTCCGCTGAAACGGTATCGGTGTTTTGCGACACATTTGAACACACTCCTCGAAAAACATGTCATAACTTAAATATGTGAATGTGATGAAAACAGGTTTAAATTGGAAGAAACAGGTTTAAATTGGAAGAAACAGGTTTAAATTAGAAGCATACATAAAGAAAATTGAATACGCGCCTCAAAGAACGGGACATAACTTATGTGTGAGAAAAACAGGTTTACAGTTGAGGCATAAGTAAAGGAAAATTTTGTCTTAAATAAAAATTATACTTTTAGTATTAACAATCAGAATCAAATTCAAATACTTTAATTAAATCAAAATTTTCTATTTAAAGGTATGCCAAAAATTGATATATTATTAATTAGGGTTTAGAGAATAGTATTACAGTGAAATCTGAAAAAAGTGTATAACCGTCTTCGTCCCCTTCTTTGAGCAGTGTATTTAATTTTGTTTTAAGTAAAGTTTATTATTACTTTAGTATTAATTAATATTAATCTTAACCCTCTTATTGACTGTTATAATTAAAATTTTAAATTCAAAGACATGTTAAAAATTTTATAAGTTATTCATTCGGGTTTTAGGAATAGTATTACAATGAAATCTAAAAAAGTATTTAACTGTCTTAGACATGTTCTTCGAGAAGTGTGTTCATTTTTATTGAAATATTAACTAAAAAATTAACTGATTTTAGAATCATTATTATAATTTTCTAATACTGAATGATAATTCATTAATTTTAAAAGTATTTTATTAATTTTTATCAGAATATTATTAAATGTAAACATATAAATATTTTGTTCTTATAGCATGGATATTAAGAATAGAATCCTTAAGCATCGACTCACTCATAGCATCAGTAATGATTCAGGAATTAAGATAATTAATGATGATTAATGATCGGATATACGAATTCATCATAATAATGGAAATAGAATTACAAAATTATTTTGCATTATATATTAATTATAATAGTGATGTATATTATACAGTAAAATATAACATTCTATTTTAATAAAAATTAAATAATTTGTGTTTATAATTTCATATTTAAATTAATTTTATTAAAACAAGCTATCAACATATCACCATTATCCATATATGTAATTTTTTTCTAATTAAATTTATGACTTTCAAACGTATACAGTATACAAGTAAATATGTAAAGTACTGTTTCGTTCCAAAAGTTTGGCCCCGTTCAAAAACAGTGTTATTGAATTTCGAATGAAATGTACAATAATAATAATACTAATACATTAGTTTCAATAGAAAAATAATATTGTTATGAATATACATTTATATTAATAAACTTACGTCAATATTATCATTTTCCATTTGAATATCTGTTGTTTGAAACATTAATTAATTTTATTAAATTAAATACAATAAATTTCAATAAATTAAAAAAACAATAATAAAAGGATTAAAATATGTGTTATATAACACGTGGTGTTATTATTTGTAAGTTCACGCGCTTTACCGTTATATTGTTTTTGAACGGGGCCAAACTTTTGTAACGAAACAGTATGTTTATTTAAATTATTTGCAATAATCTCATAGAAATTTAATTTCACAGTGTAATTTGGCAATATCTGTATTTGAGATAATATGAAAGAGAAAGGTTAAACGCAACACATAATTACAAAAAACAATCATTGCATTACGCTAATTATTTAATTTGAATTACAACGGTAAAATTAAATCGGTTTCTCTAAGATGAACGTTTTTAACAATAATTGTTATAATTATTATACAATTTTTTCATATTTCCTTAAGAATGAATTTTTTATTCTTTATTATAATATAAACAGAATTTTGTTACGTCATAGAATTACTACTATTAACGTTTATTTTTCCTTCGTTAACAATTAGTTCTCACCGCACTGTGGCACTTCCGGTGGCGTTAACAAAAAACTTTCATCCGTTATTATTTAATTTTCACGCAATACGCTGTTCAGTGCATAAAATGGCTGAAAATTATTTGTTAACAGATGAAAGAGTTTTGTTAACGCAACTGACATGCACTTGTGTGGTGAAAAATTATTGTTAACGGAAAAAATATTTACGTTAATAGCGAATGAAATATTCTATTGCATGTGATAAATTCGATTTTATGTAACGATTGCTTTTTTACCATTCTTTTGCTATAACATTTACATTTAATACTAAACTAAGTTCAAGTGTCCCGCGATTAAAAGTTAATATCAATATTTAAGTATAATACTAAAAGGTTAAAACTGTTGTGCAGCGACATTAACATTGCATCAACTATCAATGATGATTAAGGCAACATGAAGTATGAATAAAAAATTTTTTACAAAATTATAAAATATATTAATTAGATGCTAATTAAATCATAATTTATTAAAACTATATTTATTGTTATAATTTCATCTAAACATTAAATAATAATTAAAATATGCACTTAAAATTATAAATGCGTATTTATTTATAGTATATGCTGTAAAGTATTAATTTATTTTATGCTAAATTAAAGCTTTATTGTCAAACATTATTGAATGCAAATCATGCATATAACTGAGTCTAGATATGCTTTTGAGCTTAATTTAAATCACAATTTATACTTCTGTAGACCTTATTGATATTGCGTTTCACAATAAATAAATCACTTTAGCACTATCGTTTTAAAGATAATAAATGTCAAGGATGATATTTGTGAAAATAAGAATATGCTACATGCTATTGATATTATAGATACAATGATTACCAATGCAGAAATGTAATTAATAACATCATTTTAAAAGAACAAAGGTAAGTACGAAAAATATCGTCTAAAATTAAAACTAATACAATTAATTTGTAGTAATCTTCGCACCTCACAAACTAATTTCTGGAATTTTTTTTAAATAACCGAGGGCAGAGTTATGAATTTTTTAGAAAAATTTTATTGAAGGCTATAGGAGAAAAATTAATTTCAAAAATTAATTTGACCCTCTTAACCACCTTCAAAACTAATATAATATAGATATATTATAAATAATTGCAAATAGTTAATTTTAAGAAAAATTCAGAACGGTACAAGACCGGCTAGGATACTTTCCAGTAGTTTCAAATATTAAATTAAAATGTGATATTTTATTATAAATTTACGTCATATTTAGCATAACTAGTTATTAGTTATAATATTTCAAAGTATTGTAACATATCAATATTAGTCATTTTATAATATTTGCAAAATATGTCGCGATGATACGTAATAAAATTTTGTAAATTTTTTTAGGCGAAAATAATTTGTTATAAACTATTTTCGCCAAAACATTATACTATAATTTATTACATATTATTGCGACTAATTATGCAAATATTGTAGATATACTCATATAAATTCATTATAATTTATTGAAATATAATTTATATTTAAAAATTAATGCTAAATATGGAGTAAATTTTAGACAAAATATAACATTTTAATTTAATATTTAAAACGACTGGAACGCCCCCTAGCTGATTTTGTACCGCTCTGAATATTTCTTAAAGTTAATTATCTGCTATTTATAACAAAAAATCTAGATTATATTAATTTTAGAGGGTCAAATTAATTTTTGAAATTAATTTTTCTTCCATAGAGCCTTCAATAAAATTTTTCTAAAAAATTCATAACTTCACCCCTGATTATTTAAGAAAAAATTCCAGAAATTAGTTTATGAGGGGCGACGATTATTACAAATTAATTGCATCAGTTTTAATTTTGGGCGATATTTTTTGAACTAACCTTTGTTCTTTAGTGCCATATTTCGCCTTTATTATGTACTAAATATTTTGTCATAAGAAAAGGGGAACAATCAACAGTATAATGTATTATATTGAAAAAATATTTTCTTCTGATATTCACCATTAAGTTTAAAAACGAAATTTATCTTTTGCCGTTTTCATGTAAATCATGCGATAAAATTATTAAAATGTCGGAAATTGCAAATATAAACGAAAAATTTAATATAAAATACATAAATGTCTATAAAAAGAAAAGTAATGAAACGGAACAAAAACAAACAAATGAAATGAATGAACTTTTGAATGAAATTCAAAACCAAAACCAAATGATAGAAACGGTTTCTGCTGCAGTCATTGGTCGTGATATCAGTAATATAAGTCACTCAAATTTTACTTTAATATAATAGGCTCTAATGTAACCGGAAACACATCAGATTTATCTTCAAAACAAATTCCAGGTAATAAATCTTCAATAAATGATTATAAGTTAAATGATATCAGGGAAGAGAAAATTACAAATTTACATCATGACGAAACAAAACATACTTATACAATAATGTACGAAAATCGCTATTTCGATAAATTCGAAAAATTTGAGGAATTGGGGGATGGTAGATTTGAACGGGTTTTTAAAGCACGATTTACATTTGATAAACAAATGTATGCGGTAAGAATTATAAAGCTGACTACAGAATCCAAAGGTAAATTAAATCTATTTATTAATTAATCACATTTATTTCACGTAATTATCTATTTATATATAACATTTAAACGGTTACCAAATCAATGTATTTTGAATATAAAATGATCAGGAAATAAATAAAGTATACAGTTTAGGATTATATAATATGTAGATGTTTTTTATATTTCAAAATTACATTTTTTAATTTTATAGATCGGTATGATATAAATTTAAGAGAAATTCGTATTTTGGGTAAAATAGGAAATTTAAAGAATATTGTTCGTTATATCCACGCATGGGAAGAAGATTATAAGAATTCATTAAATGGTATTGTAGATTATTGTTTTTATTGCGTAAACATGCAAATATTTTCTATTTAATATCAATTGATCTCTTATATTCATAAAATGCATGTTACATTAATTAATTTGCAAACTACTTAATATTTACGATATTACAAAGTCAAAATTCAAAATATCACAAAAACAAGTCAAAAATATTAATATAAACATATATTTATATTTATATTATGACATTAGACCTAAAAAAATGTATATTTAAACAAATTTGAAAACCCGTATTATTAGGACATACATTCTATAGAAAAAAAACTAATTTTATATTGAATTCATACAGAAAATATAAATTCAAGCAATGCTCATGCATCTGAAGATAAATTAAATGGAAAATGTTTATTTATTCAAATGGAATTGTGTTTAATTAATCTAAGGGATGCGATTGAAAAAATTAATGAGGAATTAATTGTTAATTCAAGACTAACGCCACTACGATTATATATCGCGTCAATTTTATTTAAGGAAATTGTATATGGAGTTAAAGCTTTACATGAACATCGGCCGCATATTATTCACGGCGATTTGAGACCGGATAACATTTATTTAACTGACGGAAGTAATGGAAGTTTATTAAAAATTGGTGATTTCGGATTATCTAAAATAAGAGAGAATTTTAAAGAAGCAGAGGATTCTATAGTAAAAGAATCTTATGAAGATTATCCATATGATTCTGCAACAGCTTATTTTAAGCCGGGAGAATATATGGCACCGAATATTAATATCGGGAATTTCGATGATGAATTTAAATGCGATTTGTATAGTTTAGGAATGATTATGTGCGATTTGTTTTGTATCGATAAATCTGTAGTTCATCGATCGAACAGGTATTTAAATTGTTTAACATTAATTAAATTATAATTAATTCGCGTTTCACACTCCAATAATTGTGATTTTGTTATTTTCAGTACAATTTCGAGAAAACTTTTAGATAAAAGCGTTATAACCAAACTTATAAAAGGAGTCATAAAAACAGATGAAATAAAAAATAATAGATTTTTAAAGGGAGTTTTGAATATGATTTCGTTGTGTGAATCGGATCCAAAATTACGACCGAATATTAACGATATAATACCAATATTGAAAGATATGACAGACCCTAAATTAATTGATATTGAGGATATAGATTTTGATAATTTCTACCAATCAAATTTGGATTCAATGGAAAAAATGGGAAAAATGGACCCGATTGTAAATTTCATTCTTTATAACATGAATGTTAATGGGAAAATTCAAAATAACATGAATAGAAATGAATATTCTGAAATTATGGATGTTTTACTTAAAAATACGCCTATTATAAAACAAGATAATATAGAGAAAAGATATGGAGAAGATTTCGATGGTATGATTCGTCACGTGCTATTACTTAATCATGATATGGAATCGATCACAGATGATATCGGGAGACGCATTAAAAATAAATTTCCGAATGAATTTAAAAATGGATGCGTTACGAATTGGAATTTATATAACGATGTTGATAAAACTATTGAAATTCAAAATAGTTTTATTAATTATTTGAATTCCATTTATTGCTACATTAAAATTGGCAAATATCATATTACATTTTTTCCGGGGACTGATAAAATCAGTTCAAAATCAAAATTTAAAACCGGCGATTTAATGCCAAAATCATGGAAAATTATTATGGATAATTATGCACTGATAAACAAAGAAACGAGTAAAAAATTAGTTAAATTCGGAAGGAAAATGTGTAAAAATTCTGATTGTTATGAATTAAAAGACGATTATGATAGTCTATTTCAAAGGGAGTTGCGTAAAATTGTGAATGATGAATGTACTTTCTTTGTGATTACAAATATGAAGAGAAGTGTTATCATATCACAAAAAGAATGTGATTTAAGCAAATATTTGAATATTCAATTGCAATTTTCATGTAAAGTTTATGATTTTTGTTTTTGCGTATTAAACTATAAAAATCCCGGTCAAAACGGAAAGAAAATCACTGTGGAACATCAGAAAGAGATTACTAATGATATGTTTGCACATGAAATAAATGAAATGGGAAAGAATGAAAATGAAAAGACACATAAAATTTTTATTCGTTATGTGCCACCATTAGTATTGTAAGACAAGTTTAAGCCAATGCCAAAAGAGTGAGAATTAATATACAATGTCTTTCAAAAAGTATTACCAAACTATATCATTTAATTGCATTGCAGTGAGGTCCATTGAATATAAACATAATTCTCCTATTTTGGACTTCCATATATTATATAATATGTTTGTATGAAGTGACAATTAATGGACTTTACACTGCAGAAAAAATCAACTCTTAAAAATATAAATTATATTTCTCACATATAATAAGCGACATATCTGTTCAGGCATTCATTAAATACATATTTTACTAGAATTAGTGGTGCGGGGTTGAGAATTTACTTAAAATGTTTTTTGATTATAGTTTAATATCTTAATACATCTATAGAATAAATTATGGTGATTCAAAAATTTTAATGATTTTTATGTATCAGATTGGTTTTTGGAATATAATAATTATGAAACGGTAATGTTTTCCAAAGTTCTTGAAGCATTGTTGCTAATAGTAACACGTGACTACTATCTTAGCCAATAGTTAATATTCCACGTACAACTGTAACTATAGCAACAATGCTTTTGGAGAAGTGTAGGAAAATTTCCGTTCAACGATAATAATGATTACAGACTGTATATTGTATACGAATAAAATAATTGTATCGCACATTGTATATCTTATTTTAAGGGAAATACTTTTTTAGATTTCTAAATTTTATAAAAGTTTTGAAAAAATAATTTGTAAAACCATATGATTATCTAATTAATATTTTTTGAATTAAAAAATTCAAATATTACAAGTATATACAATAATTGTCAATTGTCAATTATCAATAATTTATAGGTACTGCAAAAATTATAACATTATAAGCATTACCATAGTAAGTAAAGCTAACGGATTTATGAAATGTTATGATTTAAATTAGACTTAAAAACATCTGCCAACACAATTATATGCGTGTTTTGCATTAAATAAAATCGAAAAATGAAGTTTTTATTTTTGATATAAATGCATATTTAATAGGTTATTGCATAATTGCATAACTGCATACATATTTGTATATTTTTCATTTTTACGGCTTATTTTAAGTATTTTTAATTGTTTTTGCAAAACTTTTGTCAAAGAACATAGAATTTAATAAAATAATAAATATAGTGTTGTAATCATCATACACAAAACTAAATTTACTTATATCTTGTCCTTGATGAAAAAATGAAACTTGAAGTTGATATTTTTATTTTGCATTAACAGTGTCATCATTATAATAATACTGATACACGTTCCGCAACAAAACGGTTAAAATTAATTGTTTAATGCAAAATATGTTCAAAATATTCTCCATTTAATAATTGCACATAAAGTTTGACAATAATGTAAGGCCGTGAAATATTATAGAGAAATAAAGAATTATTTCTTGCCTATGCGAACATGTGAAAATGAAGTTCATAAAGAAGTAATTTTTTAAAAATGAATATGCGATGCGCTGTTTCGACGTGTTAAACTGAACTAATGTTTATTTCCATTTAAGGAATTTGTGAAACGTTAATTCTTTGCTTTTCATTGACAAAAAAGGATTTTTTATTTCCTTATAATTCCCTGGGGTCATGTGGGGCCTCACACTATATCAAACCTCATGTGCAATTATTAAATGGATAATATTTTGAACATATTCTTCATTAAACAATAAATTTTTATCTGTATTGATAAGGAACGTGTATCAGTTTTATAATGATGACCCTGTAAATTCATATTTAGGCCTAAAATACATAAATGCATATGTGCATACATATTTGTTGATTTAAAGATTTATAAGTCATATTTATTATTATTTAGAATCAAAATTCATCAATTTATTCTTAAATAACCGTAAAAATGCCTTATTTTTAGTTCATATTTTTAAATCATATTTTGCCATTTTTAAGGTCATAAATGCATGCATATTTTTGATTTTCAACGTCATAATTCCGTTAGCCCTAATAATTAGTAATGCTTGATTATTATAAATGTGCGATAATAAGCATGAGATAATTGAAAGATGTTCAATATCATAAGTACTATTTCATGTTTATTCAAATAATATTACTGATAAGTGTGTATACATGTTTAATTGCATTTTGTTTGTGCAATAATACGTACATATTCTGTTATTATTTCAAAAAATATTAATGTCTGTGTTCCGTCCGTTCTCATTCCGCCCCAAACATAAACAAACGATACTTGGGCGTGAATTGACAATCAGTTTCATTGTAGATGATAAAACTTCAAATTTTTATTTTTTTAAATTGTATTCTTGTGTGTGATGCAAATCCTATGTTTCTATGTTATTTAATAATTGTAATTCGTAACATATACTTATTGCTATAAATGCATATTATATAATTACTTTTAGGAATGCATAGCTAAAGTTAAACTCAATGTTTTTTAAAACAAAACGAAATACTTTAAATATGCTAAAATAAATATAAACATTCTAAACATTTGTTTATTATCTTAATTATCAAATTTGGAAATGCGTGCAATTTTATGAATAATAAAAAATTGTGTCGCGACATGTGACACGATTATTTTTTATATAGAATTTACTGTATATTAAAGGTTACAATCTTAACATTTTCTATACTGATATTAGAATATGATTTTTTATATTGCGATATCATTTCGCCATGACAATTAATAAAATTATTACGATTGGAGTATTGAAATACTATTTGACATTAATTTTATCATATATCAAATATATTAACATTTATAATTTAACAAACGTGATGAAAGGTTTCGAATTTTTCGCATTTTTAATTTTGTTATTTTTAATATTCATAGAAAATGTACACACAATTCCAGGTTTGTAATAATCTATACAATTATAAATTGTTTCCGTTAATATTTTATAATAATTTTATGTCTATATACACTCGAGTCTATTTACGTCCCTTCCTTTTGTCTTTCTTCGATTTTTATCAGCATATTTTGAAATTATTTTTCATATTTAGATTAAAATATGTTTCTTTTTATGTCCGGTTTACATTTATGTTCAATTTTTGGCTATTAATTATATACATTATAACTTAGATTTATGCCCTGCAACAATCCTCGAAAAAGTGGGACACAAATTTAAATCGGACTTAGTAAGAAACGTATTTTAATATAAAGGTACAAAATGATCTCAAAATTTGCCTACATTAAAATAAAAAAGACATAAATCCAAGTTAAGGTGCATAAGTGTATTCACTTTAACTTAAGTATATACACATAAACCCCTCTAACGTGAATCACCTCTAGCGTAAATAACCTCTCTAACTTAAAATTCTCTATCGTAAACAAAATTTTTTGCCGCAATATAGTCACGCTAGAGAAATTTAAGTGTATATATAAATACTGTAATTTTAAACTGATTGGAAAGTTACATGATGTGTATGAAAAATATTTTTGCGTAGTCTTTGACCAAAGGTCTATGGGTTGGGAAAGAGTCGATGATTGGCCAAAGACTGATCATAATGAGAGTTTCTTTTACGTCCGTTCATCACAATCGCAGTATAGTTTCGAATGGAAAATCAATCTGAAAGATGAGTTAAAACACGAAACAATTGCATCAAATTTCGTAACCCTATCATTCACCGTGAGTATTAAACGTTATTTTTTGTTTTATGATATGAAAATATTTTTCCATTACAAATGAAGTTATTTTATTATAGAATTGATTTATTCTCATTAATATTTGCAAAATTAATTAATATTTAATTTAAATATATTAAAATGAATTTGTTATAGTATTGGATAACGACAAAATCGTCGTTTCAATTTAATGTTATTCATGGTTCAACAAAAAGAACAATAAATGACATAAATAATTGGAAAGAATTCAGAGATGAGATTCAATTAACCGATGAAATATCGATTCGTATCGAATTTCAGGATGAGAATTCTTTAATCGCAATAAAAAATATAACATGTAAATTACATTAATTACTTTAATATTATTTACATAATAAAAAATCTTTTTTATAAAATATACAGAATATATTGTATATGTTTTGTATATTTGTTGATTTAAAATATAAAATTTAATCTAGATATTAAATTATTATATATCTATAGATTTGTATCATTATTTTCTCATTTATAATACAAATTCTATTAATTAAATGTAAATATTCTAATTATATTTTAATTTTATATTTCAGTGGAATATAATATCTATAATTTAGAGAATTCAAAACCAAAAATAATGCAATTATATAATCGATTCAAACGTGAGATTTCTGATCAATTACCTCATCATTTGGCAGTATCAGTTACATTAAACGATTGGATTATGTATTGTGAACCAAAAGATGATCAGAGGGGTGATGGAGAAAAGAAATTCCATTATTTCAATGATTGCGGTACAAATGTTTGCGAAATTAGTTTTGCAAAAGATGTTGTATCGGGATATATGATTATTGAATTTCAAGTAAATTATGATATTTAATTAAATTGTTAATTAAATAAATATTTTAGGCGTGTATTGTAAGTGAAAATCCTGAAATTATTCCGACATTTGATCTTATGGAAGGAAATAATCACATAAAACTTACCTCTGGAACCAATCAATTGAGAAACAATTTTCGCATGACTGTGACATTACAAAAGGATGGTAATAGTCCGATGCGATTATTCTTTAGATCGACAACTAAAACTTACATATCGATAAAAGATTTTTATTGTAAGCAAAATATCAAACCGATATAAAAATAGTACACATAAACTTCTATAACGTGACTATGTTGTGGCTGAAATATTTGTTTATACAAGGAAGCATTTTACGTTAAGGGGATTATATCATGATAATGTGTAAGGTTTATATAATTTGGGTCTAAGAATTTGTTTACGTTAAAAATTATTCATGATAGGCAAGGTTCACGTTAGAAAGTTTTATATGTGATCATACAATTAAGATAATGTATGATTTATGAAATATGAATGAATAATTAGGTTTTAGCTAAATATACCTATAAATAAAAATTGACCATATAAAAAACTAGCAATGGTAATTTACTAAAGTTTATCATTTTTATAGTTAATAGAAGTATAACAAAACTTTACTACATTATAATTAATTATTTACTTAATGATATTTAATTACAGATAAGATCGATGGTAATGATGGAGTCAAATGTCAAACAAGTAATGCGTATTGTGTATTTATCGAATCAAATAGTAAAAATCGAGCCGTAAATCATTACATAACAATAGGATCGGGATTAACTCAAGAGATGTTGTATTATGTTCCAAAAGATATAAAGAATAAAAATGATCATATACTTAAATTTGATATTTTAAACGCCGATCTTATAAAAAAGGATGTAAAACTTAATATCGAATATCATGTATACGGACAGGAGAATGAATCAATGCCTGAATTAATTCTTTATCTAAATAAACATTATAATTATGTGATAATTCCAAAAACAAGAAAAAAGTTACAATTCAATTTGGATTTACAAAAAGTTATGACGAAAATTGTAAATAGATTTGAATTACATGTTAATTCACTTAAACCAAATACGATTGCGATTCGTATATCACTGAACGAAAGAAATAATCAATTGAAAATATTAGATTTTATTCCAATATCGAGCGAGGATAGTAAATTCAATGAGAAATGGTCAACTGTGGTCGATTCTCAAATTAAAATGTTAACAATTGATGCAAGTCAAAATGGTATACGATTTCCAGGTATTTATATATATTTATATATAGTTTGGGAATTCACGTTATAGGGTTATATGTCCATATTACAACGCTTATTAGTATTTAAACACTATATAATTAAATTTTAAAAATTAAATAACAGTTAAAATGATATTACTTTGCTAATACCGTATTAAAATATATGAAAAAATATCTAAAAAGTATAATGAAATTTGACAAATAAATTTCAAAATCTAGCATTTATCGTGATCAAGTAGTATGTTATCAGCTAGTTTTTACTGATTTCTAATGCGAAAAATTCTAAAATTTTAAAATTTATATAGAGACGGGCAAATAGAGAATTTATAGGAAAAATCCTAAAATTCACTCATCTCAGCCAAGAATGATTAATGTGAACACATGAATATTTATTTAATTTATTTTTTAAATAGAAAATATATCAAAATTATCACAACACGTGCAATCGCAATTGATTGTCTCCGATTGGATATATTACAACAAATCATATAATTACCCATCAAAATATCATGTCGATTCGAACATAACATATAATATATATATATTAGATAATAATGGTGATGCTCATAAACCGAACATAACCAGCATCATTGAAAACAACAAAATAATTCATATTAATGATATGGATACGCCATTGAAAAGCACAATCGAATTCTTTAAAATTGCATTTTTACTCGAATATGATGATCTTACTAAAAATCAGTCATTTTTCTTAAATAACTATGTTTTTGGTGATCCTTGTTATTCTGATAAAGATTGGCTTAACAAAGCATATATAAATGGACAACATATCAAAAATAAAACTGGCAGTTTTGCCGGTAAATGTGAATCAATACAAATTGTGAATCCAATCAAATGTGTACATAATAAACTTATACCCGATTGTGATTGCGGTAATGGAAAACATTTTCAAGATAATGGGTGAGTTTCAAATATCTTATCTATTATTTAATATAAATATGTCTTTTACATAAAAAAATTTAAATCATAAATTTAATAGAAATTTAATTTATTCAATAGTAATGATTTTTCAAAATGTATAATATATTTTTAGTTCGCCGAAATGTGTATCTAATTTTGATGATGATTCAATTAATAACGCAACCGGATGGAATAAATATTACGCTCCTCCATCATCAGGGGGCAGTGAATTTTTATATATTCCACCGAAATGTGACGAGAATTCGGAAAAATGCAAAATTGGCATAAAGAATGACGAAGCATTTAATAAGGAAATTACAATCACTTTTACAGTAATATTTAAATTTATTACTTTGCTTAGCTATATATTATTCTCTAGTTACCAAAACAAATTTTGATCTCTCTCCTCCATGCAATGAATCCTCCTCAATGCGATAAAACTATATGCACATACCTTTAGTTTAATAAGGAAAATTTAAATTTTATAAATTAAAAAAATAAATTGTGATTCTTTAATAATTAATCACCATCCAAAAATTCCCCACTTTTGCCTAGCTAACATATTAAAACAATTCATTCTGTATTTTAATTTTAAATTTAAATTTTCACTTTTTAAAGGGATGGATTTACACTGAAAATAACCAGACAGTAAAACCATATTTAGAATTTAGATATGATAATTCGATATACACAATTAACAATACGAGAGAAATAATAATTATGGACTCAAATATTTGGAAACAGTACTATTATAAAACACCAAAACAATTTAATAAAGAAAAAACAATTGATTTTGAAATTGCAATTATAACACCCGACGGAACATATACTGCAATAAGAGATTTAAAAGGTGATGTCAAATTACTAAGTTAATTATAGAATATATTTATTATAATTATTATGCATTTTATAGTAATAATCGGAAATGAAATAATTAATTGTGAATCATCAAAATCATGTCCTTTGGACACATCCGGTTTGAAATGGTCGGGTGATTATAGTGATTTGAAGAAACATACGCTTTATTATTATCCTACGATTGTGAATCGACCTTTGGATGTGAAATTTACTAATTTTGATGTAATTAAACACGAACTTCAAATGACTATTGAATACGTAAACATTTATTTGGGTGATTTTCCATTGTATTGCAAATATGGAAACGATATTCTAATGGAATTAAAACATCAAACAACTAAAGTAAAATTAAGGAAATTATCTTTTTATTTGGGAGATTTTCGAGCTATGGTCGAACCGAATTTTACACTCAGATTTATGACAAAACTTCCTGAAAATTACAATACAATTCCATTTTTTATTAATTTAAAAAAATTAATCACCAGTGAAATATGGCCGGAGATACAAAACACTCGCACATACCTAATGCATAATGAAAGTAGCAATTGGGAAATGCAACTTTATTCAAAAAACTTTAACGAAGTTGTTGAGGAATCTGATAAGTTCTTTCATAAATTTACAGGTAAATTTTAATTTCACTATAAATATATAATATGATTTAATTTCTTATTAAATAATGCCATACAAATCAAATTTCTTAATTTGAATTATTTTTAAAAAGTTCAATATTTTTATAACCTAGTTAAAAATGATACTTATAGATTTGACCAAAAAAGAACAGAATTCCCTTAGAAAGTTATTGACCCTTCTCAGGTACTCCAATTCTAGAAAAAATTATTCTCTTTCTCTCTAAAACAAATTAACAAAACTTCAAATTACGCCATAGGTTCTGAATTTATTCCAATCTAAGCAAACGCTTTATAATTTATCCCTTTCTAAAAAACTTGAAATTTAAAGAATTGTTCCATTCAGTTAGAGACCTAGAATGACTTTAGCTAAGTCCAAATAATAAGTTTTTAAAATTTTAAATAAATATTGAATGATTATAACAATAATCAAAATATTGTAAGAATTATTATACAAAAATTGAATAATTATTTTAATAGCACAACCAAAGTCAAATGAATGGAGTACAGCAATTTATGCATCGAAATGATTTAAATACGACAGTGCATTAGCATTAGAAGATTCATATCTCAAAATTAATTTTACATCGAATTGCAAAATCACCGCGAGTGTTTGGGACGAATTTAGGCACCGCCATAATATTACTGTCAAAAATGATAAATTTAAATTTCCGGTAATTACTGAACATAATAATTTAATTAAAATTGTATTAGAAATTGAATATATGGGACCAAATCCTGTCGAAGTTAGTATCGGTCCAATCGCTATCGGTGATTATTGTTTTAATAATCGAAACAATGATAAAGGAAAATGCAACAATAGTGGGGAATGCTATACATTGAGTGCAAACGTTGGAAAATGTCACTACAATAATGATTACACCGGAGATTATTGTCAAAAACCAAAATATTGTGAATTGATTGTGAATGATACAAATGGAAAAATGTTCTGCTTAAATGCAGCACATTCTACTCACCAATGTAAAGAACTGTCCGATTCACCATCACCATCACCATCACCATCACCATCACCATCACCAACACCACTGTCCGATAAATTAAATAAATTTACATGTATTTGTATTGAAAATTATTTTTGGAATGGAGAAGAGTTAAGTCTTGAAAAATTATTATTTTTTTAAATTTATATATAATCTTCAGGTGCATTATACAACAATTCTCAGAATGGGAAATATTTATTGAACCCCCGATTTACAAAGGACAATGGAATAGTGAAGATTTCCTATATATTCAGAAGTGTAAGAATCATAAGTGCTCATTTCAATTGAATAAAATTGGTCATCCCAATGAATTTATACTTACTTTTAGTGTAAGTATTAACATAAGTTTATAAATTAATAAGAAAGGAAAAAGACTCGATGCTTCGCACATTTATTAATTTCTTTCAACAATATATAAAATCAATTTTGCTAAAAACTCTAAATCTAATTAAACTATTTTAATAAATTTTGTTTTTAATCAGTGCTGGAAAAAATGCTTTTTATTTTTAAATTTTAAAATAGAATTATTGTAGTCAGACTAATATACAAGCAGATATCTATAGAGTGATTTTAAATAAAGGATAATTATATTTACACCCGACGTGCTTTACTGTAATGTTTTACCAAACTATTGCAATGTGTTGCAATGCAGTGAAGACCATCAATAGTAAATATGAATCTCCTTAATATAAAATCATTTTACATAATCTACTAGTATATTATTAAAATATTAGAATGTCTGTCATCTCCACAACTGAAATTTAAATTTGGAAATTTTTACTAAAAAATATGAGTTGAATTATACCGCGGAATAAATGTGCGAAGCAATGTGTTTAAACTCGTATTTAATTAAGTATATTAAGCATAGATTTTTCACATAGTTCTGGGCAAAATGGTCGAAGACCATACCTAAAATTCGAATATTGTTTGACGGTAGTGGCGATTACATTCAATTGAAAAATTATTGGATCGATACTACATTTATCGGTCAAACTAATGGAAATAATGTCATTACAATTATCGAAATTACACTTCCGGATGATGCCGTTTTTTATATAAAAAATTTAAAAGGTTAATACAAATAATAAATAATTTAATTACTTCTATGCATATAAACCCCTCTAACGTGAATAAAGTTTTAGGCCCGAGTCATATTAACCTCTCTAATGTAAAATTCTCTTTATCGCCAAAAATTTTCGCCGCTATATAGTCACGTTAGAAGCGTTTAAGTGCATTTTGTTTATTATCTATAGTTTCGATTGGACAAAAAAATGTTATTGAATGTAAATCAATATCGTGTGATCTTTTGTTGGGAATCGATTCGTCGACAATGATTTGGGGAAAACATAATCAAAATCTTAAACAAAAGGAAAAATATTATTTTACACGAAATCGAAATTCACCATTATCAGTGCCGGTATCAAATTTAGACAAAAGTTCCGATTATTGTTTCACACTTTACTATTGGTCAATCGCAAATAACGAATCAATTATTCGAGTTATGATAAAGAAAGCAAATGATGTAACTCATGATAAAGATACAGGAATAACATTACGGACAAAAACGAATCAACTTGTTAATGATACATATTTTTGCGCCAGAGAATTATCAAAGGAAATTGAAAAAGACTTTTCTATTTTAGTATTTATAGAAAGCGATGATCAAACGTTTTATAAAAATGCATTTAATTCATTTGTGCTTCAAATGAATGTTCAAACATTTGATAATATAAATGCATCACGTGTGTCAAAAGAATATGAATTTTTAAATTTCTGGGATACGGCAGCATTAAATTTCGCTAAAATCGAAAACGCTATAAATCAATTGCGGACTCAGTGGCCATACAAATATTCATTACAACAACAGCACTGGAATGGTTCTTTTCATAATAATAATAATAATAATAAATATGTGCTTGAAATTTCAGGTAAAAATTTAATTTATTAGCTAGAAATTGCTGACATTTATCTCCGAGCTACCAAAATATATTTATCTATTTTCCCCAACACCCCATAACAAAGACTTACATCAATGAAAATATTCATATGTTATGTTTTTTATTGTTTAACAATGAACGTGAACTTCTGTGTGACTATTCTACGGCTAACATTCAATGAATAAGATCTAAACTTGCATTTCATTTCATTACTAATTTAAAAATTAGAAAAAATCCGAATTTACCTGATTTTAAGAATGGATCAGTATTATTATATACACTAAAATACAGAATATTTCTGAAATTGTAATAAAAAATTGTTACAAAAATAAATTATTTAATGCAATAGTCTCTCCGATAATGTAAAATGTCATATTTAAGCGAATCAAAATTTATCTCACCTCACAGATTTTTTAAAACCTTTTTTATAAAAAATGGAAAAAATTCATATTTATCACTACCTCGGGAATCGTGATGCCCTGAACCTTGATCTTGCCTTAATCTAAATTTTTAAATTCAAAATCGGGTTATTTACATTGTTTCTGATGGTGGGAGAATTAATAGAACAAATTGCATAATGAAAAAATCTCTAACGTTTAGATTTTTCTATTAATAATAAAACCAAAAACTTTTGCAGAGTTAGCATATTGGAACTGATTCTATAGTACTCTAAAGAATTATATAAATATATATAATTATAATTATGTATTTAAATATTTTTAAGGTCAAACACCGACTGATGTTAAATCGACTGCATTGTTGGGAAGTAATTGGGTTAAAGGCAATTCAACAATGAAAGATTCCACATTTTCATTACGATATCCTCAAACACAAAAAGATTTGTTTAAAGCATTCGTTAAAATATGCAACGAAAATATGAAATGCTTTCGTACGAATCAATTACCTCAGGGAACAGTCGATCAAGCGTATTATGTTTTAAAACACACATTTAAGAATCCATTGAATTATAAATATTTTAAAGTGTTTATTGAAATTGAATTGCAAAGTACTAAAATAGCAAAAAATATAAATTTTCAATTTACAAGTATCTCAGTCGGAGATGTGTGTTCATCAGTTTCATGTGGTAATGGAGTATGTCTATCGGGTGATAATCTTAATCAATATGAGTGCAAATGTCCGCCGGAATTTGGCGGGGATCATTGCGAAAAATCCGATTCATGTTCAAAAACATGGGATCCAAAAAATCCCAATATGAATAACGTAAATACTAATATAATTGTATGTATTGTAATGACAATATAATTGATTAGTATTTATTTTTAGAGTAAAACGGGTAATGAATACTGTCAAAAAATCAAAACCAAATGCATAGCGAAAAATGATACATTTGAATGTGATTGTCCTAAATTTAAATATTGGAATAATACAAAACGGTAATATTCAAATTACCTTATTTTACTCTCTATAATCCACATCGGAGTATATGTTGCATTAAATTTTTATAAAAAATTTGCTAAGATATATAGATAAGATATTAAAAAAATTATTTACAACTGAAGAATTATCCTAACCCCTAATTTTACGCTTTAAGCATATTTTTAAAAATCATATTACGCGCGGGTTATAGAGTATAAAATATGGCATAAATTATATGGTTTCTTTACTATTTTATGATTTTATTTAGAATATGTGAAGAATATAGTCAAAAACATGTTATAATTGTGTGCAACGGAAGTAAAGATTTATCAAAAAGTTGCAAACATTGGAAATTTCCGGATTCAATTAAATTGCCTCAAAAAAACGTTCCTAAACCTTCAAACGACAGTTCTCTAATATATTTACAGATGAAAATAAACGATAAAATGAAGTTCAATATAAGAGATTTTACTAATGAATACGATGCGTGTATTAACTTTAAATATAATATCAGTCGAAACATT
>LBFL01024541.1:0-25015 GCA_000988845.1 Hypochthonius rufulus
GGGGAAATTATATTCTAATGGGGGGATGCAAATGATGGGGTATGATGACACTAATGAACTGACGGGGATCAAATTTCACCACTGGGATAATGAAAGAAAAAGACTATTCACGACTGAATCCATTAAAGTGAACCTAAAAATTATCTATTTTTTCCCATTTTATACTAAGAATAGTACATTTTTCTTGCATATGCCACAATTACGTAGCGCGGAAACAACAAAAAAGTATATAATATAATGTAATTTAAGTAATTTTGTCTCTCATTGGATCTTAATGAAAAGAAACTCTTTTGGAACTGAAAATATGCGGAAATAGAATAATACACTCGGTACTGCTCGAAGCGGTATATACACTCACACCCCAAAAAAGTAGTTATATCATCACCAATTTCATCAGTTATATCCTCATCCCACTCTTTTGGTTATACTAAAAGGAGAGAGTATAAGAGAAAGACTAAAGGCGAGGATCACAAAGACTGTGTGAGGATATGAATTTCATCGTCGCTTTGTGGTTGAGTATTGTTGAGTATTGTGATGCTTTTCGAGAGGAGCACTTAATTCACTACAATGGCCATGAGTATTAAGAGGAAGAAGAAAGGGATGGCAGTGGCAACACATGATCATGACGATGAAGAGAATAAGAAAAATCAATAATCCACACCAATGGTAGAGATGTAATGTGATGGAGAAATGTGTGCGTATGGAGTTTATTGTGAATCACGGATTCGTCTGTATGTTAAGAAATATATCAAATCACATATATTACTGTATTAATATTAATGATATCCGATTAAATATTTTAAAATTCACAATTTAAATTGACTCAAATTTTTCTAAAATTGAAAAAAATCGGCGCCGTATTTTGTGATTAATGACTTCAGATATTATTCTGTATCTTATATTAAATCGCTTCTCATTAGTAAATGGAAAATACAGACTATACTCAAGTATACACTCAACTCTCAATTTATGTCAATCGACGGGTTTCAGAAAAATTGGACATAAATGTAAATTGGACAAAACAACGTATTTTAATGTAAAAGAGAAAAGTGATTTAAAAATACGCGGACATAAATTAAAAAAAGACATAAAACTAAAAGGACAAAATTAAAGGGACACTATTCGAGAGTCGAGTGTATATATATAGATCATTGACCACCATCAGGCTGAAGCTAAATTGTTATGAGTTACTTTCTATGGTAACAAAAAAGAGAAGCAGAAAATGATAGTTAAAAAAGTGATACCCGAAGATGAGTACAAAAAGAAAAGTTTTTAGAGTTTATTCAATTGTGAAAGAAACTGAAAGTCAAAAGAAATGGGGAATAATGTTTAATGGCATTGGGATACTGATACGGTCTAAGGATGATTGTCTCGAGATTTGAGTGCATCACAAGTGTTTCCACTGTTGCTGATGATGGGGGAAAAGGGATATAATACTAAAGAAGTGGAGAAAAATAAGATGTGAGATCAGATGAAAAGAAACATACACATGAACCATACACACACATATACGTACACATACAACACACATACACCTTTAACGGTGATGGGGGATCATCAATAGGGATTCATTTGATTCTTTATACTTTCATCTTCAAAGAGATACACTGTCACGAACAGATGCATCGCGAAAGACCAAAATAAATAACTATCACTGAGGAACCGTATTACGGGAATGGGTCCAAATCATGCGAAAACAGTAGAATCACATGAAGACCTTTGAGAGTGGAGTATTGTTATTACTACAGTATTACAATTGGGGTATGGTATAGTATGGTATGGTATTGGTATGGTTTGCAATTGATGAAGAATAAAGACAAACTTTGCCTTACTTTGTGTTAACGTATTGAAACAGTTATTGGAGAGCACTGTAAACAGTTGTGTTTCCCGAACTAAAGTAAACTTTTGCCACGAAATGTAATGGTGGAGAATGGACAATGATTGTCATGCGAAACCTCTAAAGTTAATGGAAACGGAAATTGGCAAAAGAGAGAGGACTGAAGTTACACTTTTCTTATATATTAAGCAAATAATTCTCACGAAACCATATAATGTCATATTTGCTCATATAGAATATTCTCATATATTTTGTATATACAAAATATACAATTTATATTAATTGCAAAAGTGAAGCCACAGTTTTCTGTTTTTAGTAAATATTGTAATATTAAATGTATTAAAACTCACAAAAATAACTATTTCTTTGTATTTATTTTCAATATTTTAGATATTACTTCTTTCGAATCAATGTTAATACAGGAAAAACCATACATATTTAACTTTAATCGACTGTAATTATAAATCATTCATATTATTTGTTTTGTTTAAATATTGATAAAGTAATATATTCCACGGGTATTATAGACTGTCCCCAATAACAGTTACATGTTCAGGTTATAGAGGTTCAGAAAAAAACCATATATATAAATCATCTATAGTATTTAATTCGCTTAAATATTTATAAAGTAATACATTTCAATGGATACAGCAAATAGGATGTGATAGTTTAATGTTCAGGTTATAGAGGTTTTAAAATTTTAAGTTAAAATATAAAATTAACATTTTAATCTAATGATTATATAAAATTTTGCAAAATTTTTAACAAAAATGTTATTTAATGTTAAGAATTTCAATTCACGAACGACAGTCTCAGCAAAAAAAATCACAGAAATCGAACGTAATCTAAAATCAACAGAAAGTTATATCCATAATCATAATACAGATTCAACACGAATCAGATTCAGAAACTTCTACTGATATCATCGACGGAAATGTTCATTCTCATGAGAGTATATATATATATATATTCTCATATATATATGTATAACACTGTCACCATTGTGATGCTACTTTAATAATATATTCATCGCATGGGCCAACATCGGTACATACCAAAATACATACCAAAATAGTCATGTTATTCTTTAAATTTACAATATACTAAAAGAGGACCGAACTTTTTATTTAGGTACAGAAGATTCACTATAACATAACACGTATACAATTTTATAGTGAATAAAAAATTTTTCAAATTAAATAAAGTTCAATAAAATGCAAAAATTTCCAAATTATGGCATTTTCAATGTAAATATCGGTACTGTCAATAAATGGAGTCTCTTCTAAAAAATCTGAATTTATTTATCAATGGGCTCAAAAGCGAAGAGAGTATTGTTTGGGTATAGATTCTTCTTTTTTTTAAATTCAGCAGCGACAATGTAATTCTATCAGAATTTTAGAGAGAGAATAATATAAGATGCAAACGTATGGCGCATCAGACAATCGATCACTGAATAATAAATATATATAAAGTGAGAGAAGAATTTTCAATTCACAAAGTATATGTGCGTATATATTTGAATGAAGAAAAATGCTAAAATATATATATTCGTATATATTTGACAATGGTGAGCATTGGTAATGTTTGTCTTTTGTGTGTCCATTCGTTGAGGTTCTTTAAAGGGACGGGTGTAAAGAGCTGACGCGAGTCAAATGATTCTTCTCGTGGTTCTGGAAATGAAACGGCTGTGATTGGAGTGAATCGGATGCGAATGGAGTCAAGAAAATGGAAAGAAATACAAATATTGGAAAGAGATTGACTTTTTAGGGGCGAAAAGAATAAAGGAAAACATTAGGGAAACTGACATCAGCAATAATTTTTTAGTGTTCGATATTCAAATACAAATATATTCAATAGAATCAACTGAATCAACACGCATCTGAATATCAACAAAAACTTGTCTTTATACATACACTTAAACCCCCCTAATGTCACCATATTGCGGCAAAATTTTTTGTTTAGGTTAGAGGATTTTACGTTAGAATGGTTAAAATAGCAAAGGTTTAAATAATTCAAGTCTAAGAATTTATTTACGTTAAAGGGATTATTCGCTCAAGAGAAAATTCACGTTAGAGGGGTTTATGCGTATATACACACAATACAAAGTCAAACGAAAGTGGCATTCTCAAATATATGAGAATCGATGGATATTATTATTTAAGATGACCCTTTAAAAATTGACCATAAGATTATCATGGAAATTTTTGGACGTGTATTTTCTAAGATTTTTTTAAAAGATTTTTTCTGTCGTAAGAAAAACATCGCAATGCAAATGCAAAATAAACAAAAAAAATCAAAATCTTTTACCTCTCGACCGTCGGTATATCGCTGATTCAGCATAATGTGTCGCTTTACTCGGATGTGTCCCTCCGATATGATGTCCCGAGGATCGTGATGATGTACCGGTCGATGATCCCGACGCACGGTCACCGATACGTTCATATTGACGATCGGAACCGATTACATTATATTCATCAGTTTCACTATCATCTGAATTGCGATTTACGGGATGCCGGAGATGGTCACGTGACCGGCCCAAACGGGTCATCGATTCCATCATTAATTAGTGTGTGTTAAAGAGAAGTGAAAGAATTCTGTTGAAACAATAAAAAAAATTATATTCATTAATTAGTTTTACTTTAATCAAAAAAAAGAAAGAAAATTCATTAAATGCATTTTAAAGCACCCGTTAAATGTATTCATTAGTCAAACGGTAATGATTAAAGCAGAAAAAAGAAGTAAAAAAACAAATTTTTACAGCAAAAGTTTTAATTTGCATAAAATTGTTTTTGGCTGATGATGAAAGACACGATATTCATTTTATCCTTACGAAAGATAAATTATATAAATTTAAATTTTTAATCTAAAATTTTTCTAATTTTATTTATTTTATTTTATTTTTAAATTTAATATATTTAAATCTATTCATATAAAGTACAACTTAAAGTATAAAATATAAGAAAACACTATATGTATGTATGAATAACTTAATTCTCTTTTTCGTAACATTTAAATATATCAAAAAATGCAATTAAAGTTAATTCCTCATCACAATGTATATGCGCGTATATATGCATTAAAATATTAAAATATTAGATGAAAGAATGATGCTAACTTCAGTAACTCGTAACCATAGTAACAGCATCCGATTCATTTAGTGTATCTGTGTGAGAAGCGATAACTGAAGAATGGAGGAGACACACAAAAAGAAAACAGTGCCAAGAATAACAATTACTCATTTTGCTTAACAATATTATAGGGGAATCGCATAACAATATTATAGGGGAATTTCATGACAAATGAATTTTGCGCCGTCAATTATCCGCTTTGAGGAACATAAAGAAGAAAAGAGATGCAAATTCTACGAAAATGACACATCTCTTATACTTCAATAATTTTCTTGTAACAATATTATAGGGTTTATAAAAGTTACGTTTTCAGTTCATTACATATAATTCATTAGGGATTATCAAAATATTTAATAATTTATTAATTATGGAATCGTAAAGTAATTTTTCTAAAATAATTAAATTGACACATCTTTTTATCGTTCAATAATTTTTGCTGCTACAATATTATGGGATACTAAAAGTTGGGTTTAGTGTTTATGACAAATATAAATTTATTAAGAATTTTTAAATGTTAAATATTTAATAATTTATTAATTATGGAATTGAACGGTAATTTTTTAAATACTATTAAATTTTAGGTATTATAATAGTATATTTTTAAACAATAAAAACAATAAAAACAATAATATACAATGAGATGAAAAATCTAATAAAAATAGGAAAATGAAAAAAGTACTTTTCGATGTAAAACAATAATTTTACATCGAAAAGTACTTTTATCAGATACAACATATTCCCACTGTAGTATGCCCCAATGTTATTAAATTAATAAATAGATTTTCATCAATAAATTATATTTTATATAAATTAAATAATAAAAAATTGATTTTTATATGTGCAATATATGAATGCAGGTATATTATTAGGGTTTACTTTAACGGGAGTAACCGTGTACCTAATAAAAATAGCATTCGATGAATCTTTATATTATGGAAGAATTAAGAAACAGCACAATTCTTGTGCAACACTAGAACATTACATTTAATATAATTATTTACTTTAGAAAAAGTTCATGCACCTTAAAGATAAGTGAATGCAATAGTTATATAAAGGATTTAATATTTGTGAATTTGAAAATTATAGATTATGTAACTATAGATTATGAAATGCGTAGGATTAGAGATTATCACAAAAATTTAAAGAATATTTACCAGACTCATGTCAGTGAAAAAAAAATATTTCATATTCATAAATATATATCCGTAAGAAATGATTGCGGTGAAAAGGGTTTAACTAAAAAGTTATTAATAGACGCCTCTGGAATTAAATTAATCCCATTCAAATCTCCACCCCATTGAGAGTTACCATTGCGGAAGAGACTCTCTTTTAATTCGCATTTTCAAAATAACAGTGAGAGAATCACCATCACTATACCATAGGCTAAGGGTTTGATTTATTATAATCATCATCATCGCGATGGCGGTGAATATACAATACTCAAGTACCTTTAAGCTTCTAATGTTAATGAAGAATGAGGTCATTATCAAAACAATGAACACTTTTTCCTTGTTTTTTGTGGTTTCAACAGTTTTTTCGGGGGGAAAAACTGAGATGAGATTTAATGAAAAATTATATTAAAAAATTATGTAAAAATTTTTAAATTTTTGAGTGTACTAAAATTAGGGTTCATTCATCTTTTCTCTTTTCACTTAATCATTAACACTAAACACATGTGTATATATACTTTTCACCGAAAATTCGTGGAATTTTATCGCATAAACACATTTAATCAGATAATTCAACGACATTCACACATGTGAATGTCGGTGAATGTAAAAACCTTATTTTTAGTGTAGAAATATATGAAAAAAAATCGTTTTTTCCGCATTTTTACATAACATAATAGAGTTTCCCTCTCTAAAATGGTATTGATATTTGATTCTTCTCTCACTAAAGATTTTTGTCGATTTCACCATCACACTGATGATCCCCGTATACTCCAAACACCCAAATAACTATGGGAGCTATGATAACACAACACTAAAGAATATCGTTTGAATGGAGAAATTGGGATGCGGATAAAGAAATTCACGGATGCGGCATTCATGTGCAAAACTAATTTTAAGTATTGGCAGAGGCGTCACGTCCATTAAACTACCCAAATATTGGGGAGACCTTTAGGAGGGGCACATAAAACTGGCCTTAAGTATTGTTGAAATTACATTTCACATATGAGTTCAATTTTAATGAGATTTTTTAGATCAGCATTTTTAGCAGCATCCGACACCTTTCATTGTTGAATCATTGTAGAAAAAAAGTATTTTCAGCGACAATTTTCAGAAAACCCTATCAATAGACTCGATATTTAGAAGTTTAACAACAATAAAGTGAATTAAATCTCTTTAAACATAATTTATATTCAGTAGAAACGGAATAAATAATCAAAAAGGTTTAGAAATTTTAAAAATTTTAAAAACTAACATTTTAATATGAGATATTTAAACATATAATAAGTGTAATTTTCTTATAATCCGATAATCTTTGGTTAACCTTTACTGATGTAATAAAATAAATATTTTAGAATACACTTATAGTTTGTATCACATCATAAATTACAAAGTCAATGTTCACATTGCATGGGGTCAGTCTTAGGAATTTGGGGCGTCTATTGACTGACCAAAAGTGATTAAATTAATCTATTAATTAAATAGATAATTAAACACTTTATGAAAATGAAGGGATTAATGGCAACTCATATGATATCACTTTACATGACTGAACAGAAACCACTTTGAACTGTGTGCGGCACAAACACATCAATATGTACATAAAAATACTGATTGAACTATGAGTATCGAAAAGTCATGCGATTAGTAACAGCGTAAAGGAAATATATTGGTACGGTAAAAACTCATTAATTTATACTTCTAATTTATATTAATTCTGCTATCATTACAATTTAATTATTATAATTATTACTCGAATTAACAAAAATATATACTTTTTAAATTTAATATAATTTAAATTTTATATAAAATTTTTAAAAAATGCAAACGGATCTCAGCCCATTAAATATAAATATGTTAATAAATATTTTCGTTGAATTAAGTTAGAACATCAAATAAAATTAATTTATTGCAGTCTTAGGCTATGACTCATAGCATATTTGTAGATATTCATATATATGCATGTGACGAACACACACATACACAAATGTGTGATATTTTCTGAGAAAAGATTCCATTGAAAGACTCCATCGGGAGACAACAATGGTATGCATATGATACCACCAGGAACCAGTTGGTCCCTATGGGTGGTTATGGGAGACAAACAATTGGTGGTTTTAAATAAATTACAGGTGATGTTAGGAGAGTCGAGTCACATACAGACACAAAAAAACTTTAGTAATACTAAAAGTAACATTACATATTTTAGTACTATAGAGTAGAGACTAATCACAGTGAAGTTTTAAGTGTATGTATAGTAAAATACTGTTATTTTAAACATCGCGTACCTCATAGTGAATGAATGATATTAGCACTGTTAAACTCAATGTGGAGTCATGGAAATAAATTGTAAACACGTTTCTGTTCCCGAAAAATGCCAAACAAATCACGCTGTGATAAATATTCACTCCGATAGGACCTGAAACTATCACTCACTTCCCAAAGCAAAATTATTTTTTTGGGCACAAAAAGTATGCGCTCAGATAATTTTTTATGTTACACATAAACCTTTCTAATGTCAACCTTCTTTAGCGTGAATAATTTCTCTTACGTAAACAAATTCTTAGGTCTAAATCATATAAACCTATGTAATTTTAACCTCTCTAACGTAAAATCATTTCTATCGTAAACAAAAGTTTCACAGTAATATGGTCTCATTATAGGGATTTAAGTGTATTTTTTTCGAAATGAGAGTACAGACAAAAATTCATGATCCTTAAATGGGAATAATAATTTTAAATAATTTTCCACTTAATTCCACTGCAATGGGTACCTTTGAAGGCACCCATTGGTGAAACCACAGGTCACGATGTCCATTGAAAGAAATAATTTGAAATAATGGAGAGTATAGAGAGAGAGACACTCGAATCGGAAACCGGAGGGGGTTATTTAAGGGATTTTTTGGTAGTTATTTGTATGAAAAATTCCGATTTTTTTCTCTCTCGTATTTTAAGCATAATATAACATAAAGTACCGCAAAAAGCGAATGACGACTATGGTTGTGTGTGATGTGAGCGTAAAGAAAAACTTTGATCCATAAATCGTGAGCACTGAACTAATTCAATAATAAATCCCGCGTTACTTTAAGTCGATTGAGAGAGTGTGGAATGAGGAGGAACTATAGAATTGTACTGAAATCAGTTGGAACATAATACTGGTGGCAGAATGTATATGTATAAAAAACACACTGTAGAAGAGGGACATAATATTACACACTATATTACACGCCCCGTATATCTGCAGACAAAAATGGTAATTGCAGTGATTTTTTATATAATACCACCAAAAGTAGAATATACTTTAAGTCGCGAAGAATTGAATGGGGGAATTTCGGTATGAGGAACATTTGGACAATTCTCTCCTCTGCAATGGTCAATAGGTTTTGTCAATTCAAGTGTATGAGTACATATGACGCTAAATATTAAGGTATAACTACCATTGGGAGGGGGAGAATCGAGAGAATTAAGATGATGATCATCGTGTGATGAGGGATTTCGAGAGATGCGAGAGATGTGTTATATCCGATATGAAATGAGTATAAAGAAGACCCTGAGACTTGAGGGCGAATCTGGGATTGGAACACATTAAGTCACAATCAAATCAGAGGGTGAATGCCAATGGATAAGCGCAGAGATGCGGATGATGATGCAGAGGGAAAGGGATGGGAAATATCAATTTGTCAAATGGTGGCGGTGATGATTATGGCAGTGGCATTACAAATGGGCATTACCAATTTACTACTATCGCTGGCAGAGGTTTCGAGACTCATTTTTCCCATTTATTGAGGGGATATATTAGAATATTGATAGTTATGCGAATGTATGCGTATGTATTGTTGATTATTAATATGCATCGTCGAATAATGGGGAAATCCACAAAAAAAATTCCCCCCGAAAAATTATATTCTCTTTTCCCTCACACATACATACATACTCTTACTGCTGTCACATTAGCATTGGGTTTAGGAAAATTTTATTTATTTCAATTCACATCAGAGAAGTTAAGGGATATGATGTATTATCAGTGTCGATGGATAGAGTTGGAAAAAGGGAATGTGAACCTTTGGGAGAGATGCGGAGGGACAAAGAAATGGATGAATATGTGAATAGAAAATTGTTCCATAACATGACGTATTGGGATGGGTTTTAACTTTATTTTTACTTTTATTTTAGTTTTTTGTTTCTCTTTTCCCTTTTAAAAATGATATATTTCAAGTCATAACTAATGGTTTATGCAATAAGTATCAGTTGAGTCATATTAGAATTGGACGATGGAAAATGTGAATTGAATATGAATACGATTCAACGACAATGGACATCGTTAAGTGTACGATAAAATGGAACATCCATTTCAATACGCATTTTCCAATGTGCATAATCCAATTCTAAGCACATTTTTATGATTCGGAAGATTCGTACAGTCAAAACTAACATATTAGACGCACACAGAGACACAAATTTATTTTATAAAAATATATTTTTATGTTGATTTTTGTATTTTAGTTCATCATCTTTTATGAAAGACCGAATATGTTTAAAGTAAAAATACTGTTTTTCTATAGAAAGTTTTGACAGAAAATTTTTTTATTTGACAATTGAGTTGCGTCAAACATCACTAATGATTTTAGACATTATTGTTTTTATACGGGAAAAAACGTATATATGTTTAGTAAAAGAAACATTTTGAATCTCAACAAAAATAAAACAATAAACAAATAGTGCATCATAATGTATTCCTTTGTTTTTCGGTAACAGATTCGGTATTATCGATTCGATAATGATATTCATAGTCATTACTGTGTGTATAATAACACTCAAACATTCATTTAAACAGAGTAAATAGAATTTTGTACTGTAGAACCTCAATAAATTTAATTGTAAAATAATAACATCAGTTTAAATTAAAGAGGTTTTCAAGTTTAATAATGTTCGACTTATATATATTCAACTGTTTCAACGAAACCGTGTGAAATGAGACATAAATTTACGATTTACCATTAAATATATCATTTTCTAACACCATTAATAAGAATAGAAATATATTTGATTTAAATGCAATTATATAATAAATATAAATATTTTTCGGGGCATAAAAATAATAAAACTTTTATATTCCATTTACAATCATCATATTTACGTATATCCTCAAATCCCTTTCCTTATTATATTCAATGAACACGAAACTCAATATTAACAGAGCCCGAAAAATAAATGGGAAATAAATGAATTCCGGAAATATACTGTGCGATGTCTTAGTTATTCCAATGGCCAATCAAAAGGACCTCCGACTGTTGTTAATGTATAGAGATATGAATCTTCTCCTTTCAAAATAGAAGAATGCGATTCAAATCTTTTGGGGGGTCATATCATTAAAGTACAATTTAATATATAATATTATTATATGAGATTTCATAAGTATAACTTATCGAATAATGAATTTTTTCGGGGTTCACATTCATTGAGAAAATACTAATGTATTAATTCACCATAACCCTGCATTGAATCAAAACGAGAGACTCTCATTACTAAAACTCTATTATCAATTGTTCATCATCTTCATCATCATTATCATCATCGTCATGTTTCTTTCACTGATTAAAGCCCATTGAATTGGGAGACCATAACTATACCTTTTACTATGTTTTCACTGAATTGTTAGTTTATGCATGTGTGTGTATGTTGTATGTGAGTATATGTGTGTGACTATAACTAAATTGTATCTCGTAATTGACTACTTACATCAGCATGGGGCAGTCTCTCATTAAAAACTTTGTCAAATGAATCGCTAATGAAAGTTACATACGGAGTGATGATTCTGATTCAAACAGAGTGAGGAATAAAATAGATGATCATAAATATAACTCTCGTGTATAATTATTAATGCATACTTCATTTAGCATTCTATACCATGTAATACGGTATTATTTTTATATTATTATGAAGAGGTTTACGGTAATATAAAATAGGGTCATATATAAAACGGGGGAATTTTAATTTTTTAAAAATGATAACAGCCAAAGTATTTCCATTTGCAAATGTATATTTTCTAAGAGTTCATTAGTCAAATGTCATGCGATTTGACCGTACATAAAAACATTATAATTAAGAGTTTAAATGCATTTTACTCTGAAGTTAATTAACAAATGACTTCACAAAATATGAGTTTCTCCGGTGGTAAAAGACATAAATAATGACATTAAAAAAATTAAAAATGAGATTATCATTCAGTGAATATTCATCATTAGACAAATCGTCATGCAATTTATTTTCATTAATTGAGATTTTATTCAAATTAAATGAAAAAATTTTGAATCATATTAAATTTTATCCGATCTTTTTTAATATGCGAAAAAAATCATGATTAATGATAATTCAAATTTATGATTTATTAAAATACAGTATTATACTGTATAAATCCCCATAAAAATTCGATACACGATATTGATTAATCGATTTGATAATCGAAATTTAATATGAATAATTAAGTGAATTAAATTTTTTTGCAATTTTCACTTTCGCTAATGCATTCCGTAATTTTAATGAGAAATTTTATATATAAAATTTTCCCAAAAATACTATTCCCAAAAATACTATTCCCAAATGCAGCTTTTAACTGATATCACGCAAATGCTAACAAAAAATAAAAACGTCTCACACCGTACCGTACCATACATTCGTGCAGTAAATTTCAATCATATTTAACTCAAAGAACATCTCTATCATCAAATATTTTTCAAAAAAAATTATATAAAATTACGCATATTCTGTTCCAATATATTAAACTCAACACTAACAAAAGTGTATATACAGTATACGCATATATGTAGATTTAGACTCATGATACGCGCCAATACCATACAAAAGTCACTAAAAATTTTCATTCCCGCGCATTGTGCCGATCAATATTTTAGTGAATGCGAAGTGCCCGCACACGCACATGGGCCTAATTAAGCATTCAAAATTATAGATTTGCGCCCCCTTCTGACATAACTGTCGTTTGCGATAAATTGTCAAGTACTTTGTGTGTCTGCCTCTGTAATTTACATTACAGGGTGTACAGTTTATCATTTTCCCATTTCAATGAATGTACGTTTTTATTTAACATCTCAATATTTCGATTTTTTAGAAAAATCTATTATTATGTACTAATATTATGGGGTAGTACTACAGAATTAAAAAAAATTAATTTACTTGATATTATTGATTATAATTAATCTTTATAAATACATAGATGTACTTATATATATCAAAATAAGTATTATTAACTGTAATAATGACAAATTCATGTACTACAATACATTGAGGTCATTGTAATCACTTTTTCGCAAACATTTTGTTTGACATAATAATGGTACACTCTGTATGTGATTAGGGATATATTTGAGTTTGGAGATGCTCCCAATTTCCAGTACAATTCACTATTATAACAGTTATTATTATTTAGTTTCATCATTCTGTAGCAAATTAATCGACCCCAAAACTCCTCCCGATTAATATACTAATATTGACCGAACCAATTTGTGGAGCATTTCATATCACAGAGGGAAAAAAGAGAATTTTTATATAATAATTGGAGGAGGGATGTGAAAATAACATAAACGCGTACCGTTCAAACCCGTAAAAGTGTAAAACGACTGAAAAAAATAATAATGATACTCGAAAATAAAAGTTTATTACACAATAGGAAAAGAGTGGTGAAAAGAGAAATGAAATGAGAAATAATAAAAAAGGGGCGTAACAATTTTCACTTTTCACTCTTCAATATTGGCAATTACATTCTCACAGCAAATTATTAGTCTCATTCTTTTTCTTTTTTCAGTTACAGGAGTTCGACAGAAGCCCCTGAATCTTAGAGTTTTTCATGATTCTTTGTATTATGACTCTTATATTTTTATGGGAGCACAGACTGAACAGGAATAACTGAAAAAACTTTAGTTTTTTTTCAGGGGCTTCAGTTTTGTACCGTACTTTTTCTTAAGGTTATTATTATTATTATTATTATTATTATTTTTCATTCGGCTAAAAGAGAAAAGCGGAGAAAAAATGAGGGACGAACAGAAACTAACAGTGCTGAGCATTTATTGTCTTTTCACATTTACAGACATCGAAGACATGTAAAGAATGGTCTGACATACTCCATTTGCAATTTATCATAGCGATTGGAGAGAAGAGAAAAGAGTGGGAAATGAGAGGGCATTAAATGTTTGGGATAAAAAACTATGGAAAAAGTCATGAGAATGGTCCGTCACTCGTATATTAAAATGATGATCGTATATAATAATATTGAAGTAAAAATACAAATGAAAAATGCCAAATTCCAAATGAAATACTCTCGGAACATTCATTGTGTAATATGTATAACACACACACATACACACAGACATACACATAAATATATAAGAGCATAATGTTTGTATATGAATGGTGCACAATGAATTGTAAAATATACAATTTCCAGAGGTTTTATCCATTGTTGTATAGCGTCTGTTTATCTCATATAATGTTACGTAAATTTCTATATTAATATTAAAGTAGAACATTATGTAATGTGCGTTTTAGAGAAATAATAATAATAATAATAATAATATTATAACGAAAGATAAAAAATTAGATTTTTCCAGAAAATAAACTTTGAGTTTCATAAGGGGAATGAAAATGAAATATATTAATGCACTGAAAAATTTTTAATGATTACAACAATGGAATGGGAATATTTGTTTCGGAGCGCCTTTGAGTGTGCACATTGCTTATGCCAACGAATTTATATATCAACAAAATTAAAGCATTAACTTTATTATGTCATTATCATTATTATGTTTTCGGTGTTCGCAAATATTATAATATTTAATGCTAAAAGTAAATTGAATTTTAAATTAAGAATAAAAATGTTAATGAAACACGTTATGCAATAAACAATTCATTTGTGAATTGTAGCATTTTGCATGTGTTTTGTGAATATTACTGTTGGAAATTTGATGAAAACAGTAAATTAAATGGGATTTTATAAAATAAAATAATAATTATAGTAAAATGTAGAAATGAAATTATGTTTATATTAGAATATGAAATTTTAGATATAAATTGTTTTAAATAAAATTGTTGAGTCATGATTATTGATTATATACAAATGAATCTAAAATGTAATTTTAGAATTTTTACAGATTTAGTATTGAATTAAACTGATAATAGAATTTCAATGTAAATATTTAATGTTAACATATCAATTTCCAACTTTAATATGTTAATCTCGTTAAATATTTAAGGGTTTTAAATTTAAATCAATTAAATCCGGATTTGAAATTCAGTATCATATTATTTTTGGTAATGAATATTTATGCTGAAATATTGTAACTCTAGAAATTAATTCTATTCAAAGTGATTCGTAAAAAGTATCACAAATATAAAGATATTAATTTTCATTTAAATAAATTACGACTAAAAATTTTGTTTATGAAAGTATTCGTGGAAAATTGGAACGGATGATTAACGAATATGTTAAACAGACTCAACATTTTTCGGGGAAAATGTTAATGAATACAGCGACAAATGAGCCTTTAGACAGGGTCTTCGGGAAGGGTCCTGACATTTAATATGTACCGAAGGTTCGGGTTACTTTAAAAGGGCATTCATTAATCATGAATGTAAAAAGGAATATATCACTATATGAGGGGTAAATTAATGTCTATATTTAGGGGTATCAAAAATGAGGGAAACAAAAAAAATTTCGCGAATTAATCAGTCAAATGATGCGTCAGCGGATCTCTTAAAATTAAGGGGTCCAATAAAATCATTCTCAATTTTGTCAAATTATTAACAAACTCCGGGCCAAATACATTTTTGTACACTTAAACCTCTCTAACGTACACATATTGCGGTAAAAATTTTTGTTTGCTATAGAGTGGTTTATATGTTAGAGAAGTTAAAATAGAAAATGATTATCTTAGTCGGATTTAAGAGTATGCTTGCGTTAGAGAGAATATTCAAATTAGATAATGTTCACGTTAGAAAGGTTTAAATGTATAAGAATATGATATAATAGTTCCAATACCAACGGAATAGCTAAAGTCAAATTGAAAAAGGGGGTTAAGGGGCTGCTAAACCCGTGCATAAATCCCATGGGCAATTTGTATGTGCCAATTCTTCGTGAATATATGAAAACATGCGTATGATGATGACAGTATTAACTGTCGGGATATTGACTTTTGAGTTACCCTAAATCCAGTGGAATATAATATATTACACTTCAAGGATAATCTTCAGAGAGACGCGTGTGTATGGATGTGTCACTATTTTTTTGGTCGCACTACTAAATGGTAGGACCTAATTTATAACATAACCGCCGCCGCAATGTCTGACACACTGTATGTGAATATACACACTGTATGAGAATATACACACTGTATGTAAATGATAACCGATTTCTTTTTGTTGGCGGTACGATTCAATTTTAAGTGAATTTTTTGGTTCATAAATATTTTTAAAGATTTCCCGTTTACGTACAGTTAAAACTAAGTTTATGGGCTCATTAAATAACAACAGATGGTCGCTTAAATCAGGCATATTAATAGGGGGGATTTGCAATTAGGCGTTCAGAATTCGTAATACGGTTAAATTTTCAATAAAATATATCAGATCCCTGATAACATATCCTGTCATTTGTTAAAAAAATTTGTTATAAAATGCTAGATGTTCATGATTTGGTTGCATATGATAAATTTTTCACCTCTTTTTTGATTTAAAGGATTACAATAAATATCAGATTACACATCACAAAATATATGATCAGTCATTTTCATGGAAGTATCACACACTAAAAAAACTATTGATGCCCCTTTCGTGTAAAACACGATCGTAGATCTGACACAAAATGGTGATGATATAACTCATCACTATCGGCAAAAAATGTCATACTCAGTCTGTTGTTATCTTTTTTCCTGATCGTTGATCGTGGATCCCACTCTTACATTGGATCATCCAAAAGGAGAGTATTATAAGAGTTAGTTTTTTATATACTTTTTTATATACTTTTTATATACAATGAATCTAATGTCTAAAGGCACTACAATTTTGTAGTGAGAAAAGAAAAAATAAAAGCGAAAATGTTACGATACTTATGTTTTCTTTTCACTTTTCTCTATTCCTTTAGGATTCTCTTATATATAATATAACGAAATAAAGTATGTGTTGTGCTAAAAGGACCAAAAAAGACATTTTCTCACTTATGACGGACACATCATTAGAGGCTAATATGTGACTTCACTATATATATATATATATATATATTGGAATATGTGAAAATATGTGAAAATATGTTATACACGGTTATAAATGACGGTACCATTACTGTGATCGGAAGTGATGCAAAAGTTGAACATTAAACATTAAATTAGATTTATGTGTACATTATTATCATAGTCCAATTGGTTTTGGATGTGACTAAAAATGACATTTCACCACTAAATGATTCATTCAGAGACATTTTTTAGGTTAAACATTCAATAAATTAACGGTTCCGTAATCTTTTTTAAGGGTAAAAAATTTAAAGTGCACGACTCTCGTACTCTCATGAGATGAGAGTCAAATTATGCCTAAAGGATGTGAATATAGAATGCAACAAAACGTATTAAATACACATAAATCTCCGTAACGTGAACCCTCTATAACTTTAAAACCCTCTATTATTGAAACAGATTCTCGAGATTCGATTCTATTGATTTATATAAGAAATAACCTCTATATTTTGAAAACCTTCTGATTTTGAACAAAAACTTTTGAACGCAAAATGTTCAAGTTATGGAGGTTAACGTGTAAAAGCATCAGACGTAAACTTAAATGGGGAAAAGTAAATTTAACTAAAAGCCTGACAGTGAATTAAAGTGCTGATACATCTGTGAAGTGTACGCGCGTTTCGTATATCTTTAATAATGGCGTTGTGTTTCGGCAGTACCGTCGTTTGAGCAGCGAAAGTGAAAAGAGAAATTTTAAACCATATTTGCATTGAGTAAACTTAAGGCACACTTTTACAGGGTGATTCAATCACTATGATGGTGAAACTTGATGTGTTCGGATTCAAATTACGTACACGAATATTTGCTTTAATGAAGCACAATGAAAGGGAATTTTTAATTGTCACATCCGTTACTTCTCTAATATCAAAAAATCGACAGCTTCGTTCAGATATTTTAAATTAAATTTATTATATATAAACTTTTTTATTGTAAATTTATTGCGGTACAAAAAAGAAATAATTATTAGTTTTTGGTAAAGTTTAATCGAATTAAGTTTCGTCGAATGCTATTTTTTATAAAATACACGATAACTCCGGTTAAAGTAAACCTAAATAATATGCACTGCATTCATATAAATTTGAATTTATCAAAATATATATTTTTTAAAATTGATTCAAATAATGTTTAATTTATTAATAAAAATCTATTTGTTAATTGCAAACATTGAGGTTTACAATAGCGGGAAAATGTACTGGATAAAAATGCCTTTTGATGAAAAAAAAGTACCGGGGAAGTGAGTTCCGACAGTTTTAATTTTCCCTTTTAATTAAATTAAATATTGTATATTATTGTTTAAAATTATACAATTACATTACGTAAAAAAATAATGTCATATTTCATTAAAATGAAATTCATCTAGTTTAAGAATTTTAATTATAATTAAATACGCACAAATAATGTAAAATAATCCCTATAACGTAAACAAATTCGTCGATAATCAAGTCATTATTAATCATTTAAACTCTATAATGCATACATGTAAACCTCTAAATAGTAAACAAAAAAACTTGGATCGGAATATAATTTTTCTTGGCTCTCCAGGACATTATGCCTTCTAGGATAATGTATCTTATGGACACTGGGTATGACCTCTCAATTCCTGCACTGACCAGGGGTGGTCATTAATTAAGGTAAAAATATTATTGCAGGACACAAATGACAAAACCTGATGTCATTGAGTTACAAAAATCCTAATCTGTATGATTAAAATCCTTAGTCTTATACTTAACCTCAAACTAAAGTTTCAATTCAAGTCATTACGGAACTATTTTAGCTAAGATTAGGAATAACTTATATCAGAAAAATAAAAGTTAACTCAAGTTATTTAAGAATTAACCACTCCAAAACATTGGTTCGAGATTTAGGGGGTCAAATCAAATATAATCTTTAATCTTAACCTAAGGCTAAGAGTTAATATGTCTCAAAAAATATATATTATTCTTACATCTTTTGCAACCGATTATTTTATTATTGTTATTTATACATTCACTACACTTTCTCCCATTTAATTATTATTAATTTTTTCTTCTTATTATATATTATCAGCTAAAATATAATATTACAGTACGTAAAAGAAATTTTGTTTTACATGATTAATATAATTCATATATTTTTAGCTGATGGATACCCCTACATATGGATTTTACCGAAAATTGATCCCCACTCAAAAGTTAAGAAAAAAATTTTTTAATTTTATTGCGCCATAAATTCTGAAATTTATCACCACACTACAAATAAAATCTTCAAAATTATCCCCCCACACTTTAGGATAATGGAAAATTATTAAATTTTGCTTTCCATATTAGATCTCAAAAGAACCCGTACTTTGGCCATATATGTTAATTAATTGTCAAACATTATTTCCACACTGTATAAAAAAGTACTATCTAGCCATCATTCATATCCTTTTACTTAATTTTTTTTATTATATATTAATTAATAGTTAAAATATAATATTACAGTACGTTAATAATACTGTTATATTTCATTTGTATTCAAAAGTTAAAGTTTTGAATTTTAATGAAAATGAAATATAACATAATCCTTAGTTTTAACCTAAGGCTAACCCAATAATTAATTTGCCCTAAAAATATATATTTCTAATTATGCTTCGCTTTGTATAATTCGTTATTAAAAATTTTAATCCGAATTATTATTATCAAAATTTAAAATTTATTTTTATCATAATGAAAATAATCACATTAAACTTTTTAATAATCATGAAATAATAATAAACATTATTTTTAATATTTAAATCTCTAATTAATATTATCAGAAAATACTTGAGTATAGCAATTTATTTTAATTATAATTATGCACTCTATTTTTATAGAGTGAATCAGTGTCTTATCACCATAATTTAAGCTCTTTTATAACATAAATGGGTTATGAATACGGTTATAAATTGCAATGGTGTAATGGGGGATCATTTTCTTAGAGAGTTTATATCAATTACATTTGTCTCGGAATTGATTATATACTTCATACAGAGTGTTTATTTAATGATGCACGCCTTAATAGTCTAATATATTAATGCGTTCATCGTTTCATGATCACTCTGTACTAAATTTCGCTATACTATTTGATATGATTGCGTTACACAAAAACCTCCGTAACTAGAAACCCTTTATAACATGAAACCCTTTATTACTTCAACAGATTCTCAAGAATCAATTCTATTGATTTACATAATATAAGAACCTCTGTAACTTGAAAACCTCTTTATCTTGAACAAATGTTTTCAACAGCAATAAGTTCAATATATTGAGGTTTATTTGTATATATACGATAGTACCAGAAACAGTAGTTTCTGCATGAAATCGTTCGTTAAACATCTTTCCATAGAAATTCTATTCTCTTTTATCACTGATCCGAGAGATGAAAGTGCAGCATCACGGAGGATGCCGCAACTGTTGGAGTCTTAAGAATCGCAAGAAAATAGTGAAGAAAAATCTTTGGATTGGGATTGAAGAACCGTCAGGGAATTGACGCACACAATAGTAATGGGGTATAGAAATGGGTCAAAACAATTGTCTCATTAAATAGTGTTGCATTTTTGTATATATAACTAAATTATCGTTTTAATTAAAATTAATATCCGTTAATCAATGATAATTAACATTTTTTGTGATACGTTTACGATGGGGGATCATAATTAACTTGTAATATATGAACTAAAAAATATAGAAATATCTGTATATTCATTATTACCTCAAAGATAATAATCATTAAAAAGAATAAAACCCTTTTAAAGAGTGAACAGTGAAATGCACATTTTCATGACTGTGAAAAAAGTCGCACACAAATTTAGGAGCGTCAATCGTTAGCAATGGACAAAGTAACGCAATAACAATGTAATTTGACAATAACTACAGCATTGTATTGTATTGTTCTGTATATACTCTTAATACATTTCGAGTCAAAAGGAAGATCTTAAAGAAAGGAGAATCATTTGTTGCCATGGAGAGGATCGCGAGAACAATGAACAGGGCTCTAACTTTTCGGCATTACAAATCATTGGTTAAGCACAAATATGGTCAATAATTGAATGGCCATACAAACGCACGGACCATATTTATATTTTTAATATTAATAAGAAAAACTCTTGTCTATTGATATGCGTATACAAAAGCATAACAAATCACATCGGAAAAAACCCTTTTATTTTATCTCATTTTATTTGTCTGATGAAAAAACATCATTTATGCTTAAGGATCAAATCTTTCATCATCAGCAACAGGAATAGAAAAATCCTTTATATTCAACTCTCCCCCCCATTTGATTCACTTACCTCTAAACAAATCTACTCTTTGGCATTTGCTTCCAGTGAATTGTTTCAATTTTTCTTTATGTTCTTTATTTGCGTCGTAAAAAATGCTAAAATATGTGACTCTTCCCCTTTCTTATTCCTTCAGAAAAAATACTGTACTTTTTTGGAAGAGTTATTTTGGCAGTGCTAAAATCTTTTACTCGAATGATGATGATGAAGATGATGATTTTGAGTAAAAATCTGTAATAAAAAAATTTTAAAGTTAAAACTAATTTTTTGTTTTTAAATTTTTTTCTTATTTTATATAAAAGTTCAATTTCAATGCCTAAAGTTTTCTCAAATATTTTTTGCAAAATATATATAAATGAGATACACATAAATCTCTTTAATGTAAACACTTTCTATAGTAAATAGTCTCAATAACATAAACGAGTCTTCGATCAGAATCTTAGAAAAATCTTTTTTAAAATTTAGAGGTAAAAAAAATAATAATCTATTAATTATTAATTTAAATTTCCAACTTTATTATGTTTATAATAGAGAGGTTATACGTGTATATATAATGCAATGATTGTAAAGGATGTAGAGAATGATATATTAGCGCAATTTGGAGTAACTCCATCCAAAAGGCATCCCAAAACAAATGAGACTGTGCATTGCATGAGTGAGAGGAAAATCCTAATGGAATTGAAAGGGAAAGGGGAAAGTGCAAAGAGAATAGAGAATTGAGAATAAGAAAATGAGACTGTTGTATGTTATGTGCGCGAAGGTAATTCACAGGATCATCTCTTTCCTCCAAATCTATCGGTTCCTTGAGTTAGCATCTCACTTTAGTATAGTATCACATCTAATTTAGTTTGTGTTAGAACAGTGTGAGAATATAGTGTGAGTTCAATGAAAGTAATACTAAAAGTTTAAGGGGAAAAGTGAATCATTTACACACTTTCGTAAAAAAACTAATGTAAAATATACGGGTATACGAATATATTCACTTTTTTGTATAAAAAACTATTAAATTGTATACAGTGTTTTATTGATAAATGCATTTGAGATGCTAATTTATTAGACGCAATGGGATATTTATAATCAATCTTTGTTAAGATCGTTCAATTTATAACACAGTGGAGATATAATACTGTATAATACGGTAGAAGCCGTATACTTTCGGATATACGCGTATATAATCATTTAGTTAAATTGAGATTCTTTTAGCGTCAAATATTAAATTTGATGATGAAAATAATCATCAGAAAATTCTGTTACTTAAAGATATATATAAATTATGTCAGAGACAAATGACATCATAAAATTAGTTTCTGTTTGAATTAAATCAAATTGAATATATATGAACATATATGAACATATATATATGAAAGAATGCAATAAATTTGTCCCGAAAAAAATTATATCCTAAAATATCAGGAATTTTTGGTTATGGGAGCACCGAATAACTCAAGTGAAAGGATCGATAACTGACATCCTAAGGTTTTTGGCGAATATATATATATATATATATACAATATCTAACAATACAATACATATATACACATATATACTAAAAGGCTGCACATATTGACCTCAACTGCAACACCAATACATGGGCATGCAATTTATTGATCGCCGCGGCCGAAATGTGCAATATAAGTGTACATATATTGGACTCGAAGTGATGGGTATTGTAAAGTCTTATCGTTCATCAGCACCAAAAAATAGAGTTATTTAATTTCGGGTAAAAATGCGAATCGATTAGTAAATTATTTAGCATATGAAAAGGACAATAAACTTTTCACGTGATAAAATCGCGTTTAATTAATAAATTAGGGTTAAATGTGAACAGATTAATGATTATTGTTAAACGAAAAAGAAAAAAATCGATTTTTACAGAAACAAATCCTATCATTTTGTTATTAATCGAATTGATTTTGATTAATGCGGTGCCGCAACATGATTATAATGATTATACAGAGAGAAATAAATGACAATAAATGGAACACTTTCACTGTAAAGGGATTGACTTAAAAGGGTCAAAAAAGTAGGGTCTTCAAAAATTTGAATGCGAATTGAGAGGGTATGGAAAAGTGAAATTACAATATAAAAAGCTCAAAGATTATAACTCTCGTAATGTATTTTCTCCTTTTATAAGAGTGCCTTCAACAATGCCTTCAACAATGGCCTTCTTTTTTTGATTATATACCATTAATGGAACAGTACCGATCGGTGATTTCATCACTCAATAACATTCGTATTCCTCTGATTGGATATTGAGTTTTATATCCAATTTTTTTCGGGTGAAACTTTAAAAACCCCTTAACTTTAGATACGATATAAGATTGTGCTTTTTGGGTCTGTCTGTTTGTCTGTGCGTATGTGTGTCTTTACCACTAAAACATATATCAATCACTCAAATCTAAAGAGAGAAGAGATGAAAAGCATCGCGTGACCATTGGTATCATAAAATTCCTATCCTATTGACTATTACACCATCGACCATAAAAGAAGAGAGTAAAACCAATACACGATGATGCGCCTCAAAATATATATTATATAATAATATGCAATAACTATTAACTATTGAATTGAGGGTACAGATATAGTTATGGACGATGTTATTATTGAACATTGAGTCGTATGTTAATATTTGTCCAAACATTTTGTGATATTCGCGTGCATTTTATATATCATATGAAATTAAAGAAAAAATCCTCTGCAAGAGTTATGAACGGCTTCAAAAAATGTCTCAGAGTATAGCATAAGAAATATCTATTTTTTATTGGCAAAATGCTTATATACGGGTTTAGGTGTAACGTCAAAAGACTTTCTCTTTCTTCTTTTTTTCAATCGCCACGGAACATTACACGTGATTTATTACTTTTGGTGTTATTATTAATAGAAAATCGTCAGACACAAGTTTCATATAGAATATTATGTATGTATATGTATGTATTTGGGGAATGATTTATATTTTAAAACTCTTCTTTAAAAATGGATCATCATTATTATACTTTAATACTCTAAAGTTAATACTAAAGTTAATACTAAAGTTAAAGTTAATACTAAAGTTTATATCAAAGTTAATAGATACTAATAATTGATTAAAATTTGTATTAATATTAAATCGCCAAAAATAAAATCGGATACAAAAGCTTAAAGATAATCATAGAGTTATATCATTTCAATATTTATATTAAAATCCTGTGTATATAAATCATACACTCACATTGTGAATACGAATAAAAACATAGTAAATTTGTATAAACCGCAGTTGAAAATGTCAATATTAATAGACTAATTTTTATATAACATAAAAACCGCATATAAACCGCA
>LBFL01024541.1:25122-38569 GCA_000988845.1 Hypochthonius rufulus
GATGGCATCGGATGGCATCCGATGGTATCCGTAAATGGCTAAGATATGTAATTAGAGAATTGAGTACATATATAAACACAGATATATCGTCGATGAAAACGGATGAAATATATGAGAGTCATAAATGAATCGCACAGATAATGCAAATATACACAAAGAAAATAGTGGAAAACACACAGATGCAGACATACACAGCCCAACAACACACAGCCCTAACACACAACTGACAAAATTGCGGATCCCTTTTTTCCAGAAAAAGAGCCTAAACCCAAACCCCACGAAAAACTTAAATGCATTCCTCTATTTGATCACTGTCATGTGAATGCGGCGCATCTGTTTAATGTAAAAGTACAGGAAATATAAAAGTATATAACGATATATGTATATATATGAATGATATTTTGTCGGTCAATATCATCACTGTCGGTTAAAATGTGCGGGTAAAGACTTCCGTTGCTTCGCACCATAAATAGTGATCCAAAAAAATTGTGTGTCCCTTTTTTCAACGAATTCCTTTTCGAAGAAAAATATTCTAAAACATTTTTTCCAAAATACAAAACCTAAAAGTAAATAATCATTTGAAGAAAATTTTCGGCATCAAAAGTCTCACTCACAAAATAAACAAACAATAGAATTCTCTACTCTTATTTAAGACCCTCTATTTTCTCGAAACACACAAATCAGGAACCAAAAGATTTTCGCCAATAGTTTAAGACCATAGACTCTGTCTCTTGTCTTAATCCTTCTCAAGAATCACAGTCACATGAGGCAAAAATCCGCGGGAATGGACATAAAAGATAAAGCAAAAAGAAAATAGGGGTGTTAAAAGACCGGAGGAGGGGTGTCAAGTGAAATAAGTAGAGAATAAAGTTCCAGTGTCACCATCGCCGAGTGTCACTATGATGTGATGGGTGCTAAAGAGAGCTGAAAGTACCGACAGCTCTTAAAACCTCCTGAAGAAAAAGGGCAATCGTTTTGGCAGTGTCAATCTTTTTTTGTCAGTGTCCAATTTCTACGTCTGTTCTCTTATATTTTTTCAATTCTCTGACCATTCACTGACCATTCGCGTGAAAATTTGATTCGCATGCCAATCATTAGCAAATGGAATGCGATGACATTTGGATTAAAGCAAAATGTGTGAAATGCATTCCTCTATGGCAATGATAAACATCGAGAAACGCATTTTCACGACGAAAACATGATAATAGGTCTAAAGGAGAGGCATACCAATTGCGTCATTGGAATGCGACAAAAGGACAAGAGACGGTCATTATCTTATTTTTGAAGATCAAACTCAATCATCTCATTATTTACGTATTGATATTCAATGAGACGGCATTAATGGTGAATACAGATAAATCTCTGTAATATGAGAAAATTTTTCCAAATCATATTACATTGTTATACACTCAAACCTCACCTTTTGGATACGATTGTCCTGTAAGAATCAGTCAAAATTAATGCATAATCAAAAGATATGAGTACTAAAATATGCAATTATAGTAGTTTATGGTTTTAGAATTGCGTCATAAATTGTGAATATGCAAAAGATTCTGTGCAAAAGAGGTGAGGTTTATGTGTATATAAATCTTAAAGACCTCTACAAATATATAAAACACCGGAGTTTAATGCTATAAATATCTAGGTTTAGGTGAAATGTTCAAAATAAATTGAGTCGGCACGGATATTCGACATTAGCACAACAGTAATAGAATATCGGACTTAAGATTAGTGTTACTTAAATTTAGAAATTTTTTGGTGTTTCTTAAGAATGCCGAATGTCGAATACCGAATTCAATTTATCGTCTCTCTGTTGAGTGAAGATGTACTTCAACAATTGAGTTAGAACTGTATATATATACACTCTCACTCTTCGAGATGTACACCATCACTGGTATGTGATATCCATAGGATGGTATTACTCCGGGTGAGACATGATTGAAGACCACACACAAGAGACAACCGTCAATATAAATATTTGAAGTCTCTCTTTGTAAGAGACCATCGGCTGAATAGTACCAAATGATAAGATACCGAACCTCATCTGAGGCTAAATTTTCTCAGTCATTTTCATATTCATTCAATTAATTTTCATGAGTATAATAATAGAGTTGAAATTCGTATACGAATTTTCTTAAATAAAATACAATGAAAAAAAATTTAAATTGAATTGAAGTAAATTATTTGTATCACATATTGTTTCGAATTATTTTTAAAAATTACAAGTTTAATGGCATCCTCCTTAATCAAACCAAGAACATAAATTATCTCTATATAAACAACACAAAAACTGAATATTTAAATTAGAGTTTATAATAAAATTATATTATAATTGATACTTGTTTCTTAACTTTTTTCCTAAAATCACAAGTCTACAAATAGTACAAAATTTTAAATGTTGCATAATTATATCGATATATAACATGAATTACCTATTTAAAAAGTAGACATTTACTAGGCGTATTTTTCTTACAGTCCGTAGTAAATTAAAATAAAATTTCAAAAATAGCATTTTGAAAATGTTTATAAACATGTTCATGATATAAAATTTTAACTGCACGTGAATTTTAAAAGAGTAATGCAAAATGTTACGAGCATAGTATATATAGTATATAGATCATAGGTAGATCATAGGTAGACCATAGGTAGACCATAGGTAGACCATAGATAGACCATAGATAGACCATAGGTAGACCATAGGTAGGACCATAAATGTCATCATCAATAACATGAATTATCTCATACAAAAAGAACACATTTGCAATTAATGTTATTCTTACAATCGATAGTAAATTTCAATATGAAATCAAATTTACAAACATGTTCATAATGTAGAAGTTTATCTGCAGTAGAATTTTAAATTATTAAAAGTCTATGATGCATTATTAAGTTATATTGGATTATGATTATCAAATTCGCAAAAATTGTTTTAAAATAGTAAATTTGCGAAAAAGAAGAAAAATATATATGTATATATATATTTTTATTTATATATACATATATTTATATTATATTATATTTATATTATATTATATTTATATACGACTATATAATGAATTTTAAGTTAGTTTATGGAGACTTTAATGTTGATCTGATTAATGAACTAAAACCTATTAAAAATACACATAAACATTTAATATTTTACTAACAGTTAATAGCAAAATTCTCTATATTAACTGACTCTTAACACTTAATAATTAAAAATATGTTTGTATTATGGAAGTTTATTCGTATGTAAATTTAATACATTTTTTGTTCTATTTTTTCTGCTAATAAATAATTATATATTTGGCATTTAATTAAATTATATGCATCGTTACTACTGTTTAAGAGAAAAAATGAGAAATGATATCAGATTATAAATTAAATTATGAATGATAAAAAATAAGATTAAATGTATTAAATGCATCGATAAGCTAAATATATATGCATATACATACATGTATATGCATATATATATGAGTTTTAATAAAATATATATAAAAATAGTCTCATAAATAAATATGTAAGAAAATTGTTTATATCATTAAGAACCACTCTCGTGAATCTTAAATTATGGCACTGCTCCATTTTAAGATTTTCCTTTTTGTAACTTATCGATTATTTCATAAAAACCATTGAATTATATACCAACAGACTGTGGGTATATAAATTGTTTTTTACTTTTACCAAAATAATTTCATTATTAAATTGAAATCCGCAATAAAAATAAATTTTTTACAAAAAAATAAAAATAAAAAATCAAATATCAAATTATAACGAAACCCTATTAAATAACCCCTCAAATAACATGAGAAAATAAATTTTTGGTAAATATTAGTGTGGGTCAATATTCATCAATCAAACCATAGGAAAAGGCTCAAACACTTTACGCTATTAGTATTGTTGAATTTGAGTGATCACTTCGAAAAGGGCTATTGTTTCATTCACCATATACTCTAATACAATATAATAAGAGAGAGAGAAACGGAAGCGGCGAAAAGTCACATTCAAAGGGAAAAAGGATCTGAAATGAGCAGAGAGAGAAACCTTCAAAAACATAATGCCACCGATGGTCGCGACACAATTAACCAATTCATTAACGTTTCCAATTTATTGCTGAACCAAAAAATAGAGGAGGAAATTATGGGGAAACTCAAGATATGGTTTGAAGATGTTAGTGCTTAAAGATGATGCACCATGGAATTGGGGGGAGACAATTATCGTGGTCAAAAGGGCTGACTCATGGATGTTGGTTCAGTCGGTTCAGTCGGTTCATTCCGTGGTGGCGGTTCATTTCCGGTGCCGTTTGTTAGTAATATCCGATTCATTTACTAGTGACGCAAAAAGACCTGCGAATAGTGTACACTGCACTAGTGGATTGCGTAGAGGGCTATGAATGTGAATGTCAGGGATATAGAGATTGTGATGGTGCTGATGGTACTGGTACTGGTGATGGTACTACTGGTGGTGGTGGTGAATGAGATAAGGGATAAGGGAATGAAAACGAGAGTTTGAGAATAGGGGAATGATAAAGATGAGGATAATTTTAAATGAATCGCAAATGCAATTTACCAATTACATTGGGGAGGAGTGAGTCAAAGTAAAGAGGATTTCAATTACAATGGAAAATCATATCCCAAAGTCCATTTTGAATGTCCATTCCCATTAAGATTAAAGCCAAAATAAGAAATTTTATTTATTGACCATAGAATTTCTATGATAAAAGAAGAAAGTTTTTCTCTTTTTACTCTCGTACCACAAATTGAATATGTTTGTTAAGGAAAAAAATATTATATATAGAAAATAGAGATTAAAAAAGTGGTCATTCGTTTTTTTTGCGGGTGTAATAAAAGCCAAAATAACAACCAACAAAATGGACAGAGAACAGAACAGAAAACACCATTTTAAATGACCTCATAAAGTATGAGCAACAAAAATAGCTGAAAGAAAAGGACTAACATATAAGGAGAGAGTAATTCTTTAAGGAATGGGGAGTTAATAACCTTTAGTATAAAAGTATATAACCCGAGGTACATGAGAAGGAACACGTAATAAAGTAGCAGTACCATAATGAAGACGAATGATACGAAAATGTTAAGATGACCCCACTCATGGAAAATGGGAAAAAATCGAGAAAAAAAGAGTCAGATTTGTTTGATATGTTTTGGTCTAATAAAAAACGACAGAGCATTACACGACGCGTAACAATACTGGTGATAGGATATGGTAAAATATTGGACCCCATTGGATATATCACCGGTACCCGATGACTCTCGTGAGGGATACCAAAACGTACGGCTAATAATGGACCATAGTTTAGTATTACAATGTAATTGAATGGACAAACAAATATCCTACACACAAATAAGTGGAAACCGAAACGCAAAAAGTACCCTCTAAATGTAAACTCCGGAATCGCAATTTAAGGGAATGATATTATTTGATTTAATCACAAAGATACACACAAATGCTATTACCGAATAAAAAGACATTTGAAAAAAATGCTTTTTTCTGAATATATATTACAATATTATATATATTATAAGCATCGCATGCATTTAAATGATAACATTAAATTAATATTAAGTTAATGTACACATTAAAATATCTTTTCTAATACTTTATTGGGATTTGTCCCTACGGATTCAGAAATGCGTCTCTAATGTCTTATATGAAAGATATTGTTTCAGCATCAATGCGATTATAAAAGAGAATCCAAAAGAGCATTAAATGAGAATTAAATGAGATAAGAAACGATGACACACGATACGAAATGTGCACTTTTTTATTGTATTGGATCATTATATACACGCAAACCTCTGTAACGTAAATGAATTGTCAAATTGCATTTTTGTTTATTTTAATCAACTTTTTAATTTTAGAAATTCTATGACAGTAATTGAATTTTAAAAATTTTTAGCATCTGTTTATGTTATGGAAGATTTTTGTGATATTCATAATTCACTTTATAGGAGTTTTTGTGTATGTAATATACCAGAAACGACACGACTAAATTAGCAAAAGTGCGGATGGTGATGAAAGATCGACGAAATGGGATCAGAGAATGGAAAAGAAAAATTGAGACCGACAAAAATAAGCAATAAATATATATATATAATAGTGTAACGGAAAAAGGGTCAAAATCTAAGAAAAAGGGAAAAGTAAATTCATCTGATAAAGTAATACATGAAAAAACATACACAAGAGACACGAATTGAATGAAATCGGCAAAAGGAAATGATAGAAAAAGAAAAATACACACACATATATACACATATATATACGTATATATACACTTATATATTGGAGTAGAAAACTATGAAATTCAATTCGAAAAAATTCAAAACACAAACCCAATGAAATAGAAATACAGTGACGGTTTAGCACATTTTTTGGCTCTTTAGGATGTCAGTCGGTCCTAAGAAAATGTAACATGTAACTTCATAGCGAGACACACTGCATCCTCTTTTACCAGAGCGTTGTCATGGAAACAATCTAAAAGATGCCCTTAGAGCATCGAACCGAACATCTCAAACAGCGGTGAGAATGTCTCCGTTCAGAAATTTGGAATCATTTCTCAGTTATTCAGAGTTTAAGAGTTTTTCACTTTCGGCTCTCTTTTGAGGATGTGAAACTCGAGTAAAAATGAAAAAAAATAAAAAAATAAAAAAATAAAATAAAATCATTTAAAGATCGTAACATCAGTAATTTTTCTCGATTTTTCCTCTTTTAGCGTTTAAGTGTTATCACTGTGTTAATTGAATTTTCAAATTGAAACACGTATTTGTATAAAATTAGATAAAAATTACGCAATTCAAATGTAATGTCAATAAAAAACGGTAGAAAATTTGCGTTACAAATTTAATTATGTTATAATTTATAAAATTAATTAGAATTTTCATTTTAAGATATAATTATGGGGATTCGTATGAGAAAAGTATTAGAAAATATGATAATTAAATTAATTAATCATAACTCGAAATTCAAAATATCAAAAAATAATAATAATCAAAACAAAATAATACATTCATTAATAATAAAAATTCATTTGATTAAAAACTTCATCATTAAAAGTTTTTGAAAAACTCTATTCGCATCAATGGTTTGGGAAATCTCACGAAACTTAAAATGCAATTTCTATATTTTAGCGCTTCAGACACACGCAAACGTTGAGTCTCATCATAACAGACATCCCTTTAAAAAGCGATCACCATTAGTAGTTGAGGTGTTAGTGAAGTGAGAGGATGAAACAAGTCTCACATCATCCATATCCAAAGACACAACAAAAAACATGAGACAACACAAAAAATGATGGAAATTTTCTCGATTTCGTTGACCGTAGTAACACATTGGCCTTAACATACAATTCTTTAGCACACACATACACACACATGCACATACATACACAATTCAGACATAAAAAAGGCCAAATAAATCATTGCCACAATTGGCAGCGCAAATTACCAAACATTTTACTATGTCGAGACCATCGACCAATTCAAATCATCGCCTCAAGACAAATGCAATTCATTTTGTATCTGTCAAAAGTTGTTAAGGAATTGAGTAAAAAGGTACAGACGCATATAAAAAAAATTGTACACCATTCACATGTTGCGGGGCACTTCAATATTAACACAGAGAGATGTGAGATTTTCTGTTTAATATAATGGGGGAGAGGGATAAAGAGAGAGGAGAGAGAGAGAAGAGAGAGAGAAGAGAGAGAGAGGAGAGAGAGACTCCTCTTTAAAGAAATGGTACACGAGAAATGTGCTCATCGCTTATACATTTCGTTCCTCTCACTTATGTAATTTAAAGCGTTTTTTTACTCTCATATAACAAAATCGTCTTCAGATGGTATTCCTCGGAATGTATTTCAGCATGAGGCAGGTGCTCACTTTGAAATTTATTTTTAGGAAAATCATTTAAAGTGAGTACTTTTCTCTATCGACAATTCCGTCATTCAATTCTATTCAAACGAACCTCTATAACTTCAATTTCTTATCAGATTATTCAAGTGACAATACCTCTATAACTAACATATTCACGATATATACTGAATCATAAAGTATACAAATGGATATGGTATATCAGTTATTGATATTATGCGAGTTTCTCATAAATTGAGAACCTTTATAATACTACCATTAGTTATGCATATTCGATTTATCGATATAAAATATCTACAGATATATAAAGTTTTTACTGTACACAAAGAAATGGATGTTTGAAAAGGTGTATAAAAAATGAGTAAAAAATGCACATGTATTTGAGTGAAATGATGGCATAGAAATGGTACAATAAATGAGACGATCGAACAAATTGGACATCATACTGTGAATAGGGTTTGGATGTGATGTTCCAATGTTTGAGCCGTTCACAGCGATCGCTGTTTTCTCGGGATGTCAATGGAAATGATGTGATGCAAGAGAGGGATACAGTGGAATACAGTGGAATACAGTGGAATACAGTGGAATACAGAGGAGTACAGTTTAGTACAGTTTAGTACAGTGAGAAACAAATCTTGTTTTAGATACGTTTCGCTCATTCTTAAATATATATACAGAAGTATATAAGAGAAGGGATGTGATGTCTTTTAGACTCACGCTGAGAGATTTTTCGCCATAATATTTATCATTTTCTTAAAATGGTTTATGATTGTCTAAAGTCTTTTAGATACGCTTAAACTTCTCTACAATAAACTAATTTCAACAACAATTCCAATAACGTAGACATAATAAACATACCAAACCAATCCCATTGAATTAAAAAGCATTTCTTTAAAGTATTTACAAATTAGAACCCCTATAATTAAAACATTTAATACATGATGAAAATAATAAAAATAATGGAAAGTAATACATGTTTAAACTTTTAAGAAAATTTAGTGCATCATAGAGATATATAAAAGTAATGATGGAGATAGTGATGCGACAGAGTATCGCATCGCACATACCAATGTATATCTTTAAGTGAATGATAAAAATAGGGAAAAAAACATAAAAATTGATGCATTCCCATACATTCGACTTTTCGACCATTCCCGTCATTCCTGTTGTGCAATTTTCGGCACACAATTTTGTAGCGATATCAGTACGTGAACAGTCAAAAATTGGGAGTGTATTTTTATTATAGAGAAAATCGGGAAAAAAATGCTCACTTTAGGATCAAATGAGAGGGGAGATGATATAAGATTCGACCGTATTTATCACAAATCGCCACATACCGATGGAATATAAAAACTCTGTAAGTATATGTGAGAAGATTCAGCCCTAACATTGAACTGATAAAACCAGAATCAACTGATGCAAAACCACTAAACATTAAACTATTTGCACTTTACTCGATTGGTACATACACATACCGGCGGCGGCAGAGCCTCTCCTAATGCCATACGTCAGGTAATTTTTATTTTTATTTTCAATTTTTATAATTAACTTTAGAGGGGGCACCATTAATTGAGGGGACACCCTTTTCTATAATTGACACTATGGGGTGCAAATGTGATCAATTTTATTCTTTATTTCAATGGTGAGGTAAGAATTTACTTCGAAAAAATCCGCCGCCGCTTGTCAATTGTTGAAATTTTCCAACACTTATATTACTTATATAAGTGTGAGGAGAGAAAAGAGAGTAAAGAGAGAGAAGAGAGAGAGAAAGAGAAGAGAGACCCACAAATGAATAGAAAATAGTAATGTTCAGTTATAGTGAAATGTCGGACCGAATGGCCCAATGAATGGCCCTCTACCATCGGACTCGCATCATTGCCTCTTCGCACTTAAATAATGGGCCTAAAAAATCGTTTCTCCCATTGTCCAGTCTCACACTTTGAAGAGCTTTTCATTATCATCCGCTGCCACAATAGTCAAAGATTTGAGTTTAGGTTTAAGGAAAAGAAAAGAATGAGTCAATGGGAGGGGTATTGAAATAACTATTCCAATAACTATCAGAATTATTATTATAATGGAATAAAAAAGGTGTCGGGTATTGGTATGGCACCACACAACTATAACATCCCATAGACTTAAAGTATAGATGATCAAAAGGCTAACCGACTAATTTTTCCTTTAGTGTTTATTCGCATAGACTAAAATTTATTCTTTAGTCTTTAGTTTAGCCCTTTAAAAATTTTTTCTTCGATATTTAGTTCTATTTTTAGAATTTTCTTTAACCTTTAATCTAGTCTTTAGCCTTGACTAGTCTAGTTTAGTCCTTAGTCTAAACTAAAATGATCATCGCTAACTTATTATTATTATTATTATCGGAACAAAAAATTTTCTCATTTTCTTAGGAATTGAAAAAATAAATACGGAAATCATTGAAATATAATATTTGTAAAAAATAAGAATTATTATACTCATATAATCAAATTATATATATGATTTCCGTGTTTTTATCAATAGCAAAATGCTTAAAAATGAACAGTCATTTGACCAGAATTTTAAATGTGATAATTTTTTTCTTAATTTTAATCATTAGTAAATAACACATTTTATATATCATTATCATTAATTATCGGTCATTTCCTTTCCCAATCCTTTTCATTCACATTGCGTTTCTCAAAGAAATTATTAGTGTCTCTTTAAAAATAAAAAAAAATTCAATTTATTTAATTAACTAAAACTCTATGAGAGAGCAGAGGACTCTTAATAAAAATGTCTGATAATTGATCAAAAGTTTATTAACTTTTAAAAATAAGAAATAAAATTAAAGCGTAAAGTTATGTCCAATTAATTTACTTCATAATGTGCAACACATACACATACAAATAAAGACACATAAAGAACATATACAGACATATAAAGACACATACAGTTAAGATTAGAGAGATGCACATTTAAAAGAGTTAAGCATTTTGAAAGCACAAATCTGAAATGTTAAATAAGAAAGAGATGATTATTAAAAGACATATTCAAAAGTCTTTATATAAGACAAGGATTGTGCGTGAAATTCCCCAAAGAGATTATCATCAAAACTCAAAGATGATGCCATCAGATGTCAGAAGGGATTAACCGGAATAAACAATTTCTTTAACCATTCCCATAATTTAGTGATGCTCATTTTTGAGCATTTCATAAAGACTAAACTTATGCCTAATCTAATGTCAATACACATAAACCCCTCTATCGAACACGCGTACACACGCAGATATATTGAGGTAATTTATGTTTACGGATGGAGGATTTTTTGCGTTACAGATATTGAAGTACTAATAGAGGCGAAAAAATATGTTTACGTTAGAAAAGTTCATGTTCATAATTAAACTAAAATCATTCACTTTAAGAGAAAAATAAAATAAAATAAAATAAACATCTAAAATCGTAATTTAATTTAGCACCATAATGAGTTAATTTAAAATTAATCTGTAAATTTCTAAAACGCTAATTAAAAATATGACATCACAACAAACACTTGATATTTTCAATAAATAAATTGAACATCACTAATGGAATTGATCATTATTATAATAGATTTGTTATACGTGTGTATATATCGGAAGAATCGAAACGCATCATAATGTGTTTGTCTTTATATTAAGAGTTTCTTTTATACGATCCAAACTCAGTGTTTGTGTTTCTTTAACAGTGCAAAGGTCTTTCGAGTTTTTGTTTCGGGCGATTGATGATGGGTAAAGATGGTGATGTAAGAATGTCAGAGGTAAAAAGGATGATGGTAAATGGTGATGGTAAATGGTGTGACAAAATATGGCATTTTCATTTTCACTTTATTCTTTTAGGTAATCTCAAAGCTCAAGCATCAAATAAATAGCCTCAGGATTAAGAGTTATTCAACCGAATGTCGAATTTTACAAATATTATATGTGCGTTCATAAAACCATTTTGAAATATGCTTTTAGTTATGAACGAATACATTGGGAATTGATTATGTTAAATAAAAATAATCAAATGTTAAACTAAATTATAGTAAATTATAGTAATTTAATGCTTTTTATATTCGGAAATTCTTAATTAAGAATTATTTTTATACAAAAATATTCTGTTATAATTACAATTATCTAAAGATTTTGTTTTAAAAAATATAAAATGTTTCCATTATTATCTTAAATACACGTAAACTAAAATAATTGAAAAAAGGCGATAATATATATTAAAGGACATATGTATTGTCAAATATTCAAGTTTATAGAGGTTTAAGTGACTCAGTAAATGATATTTTTACACTTTTAGAATTTTGAATCGTAATAAATAATAATAGAAATTATATATTATTTATAACACAATTCCTATGCATAAGTAAAAAGATGTGAATCCATTAACACACACAACAATCAAATAAATGGAAATTTGCAAAACATAAACATAAATAGAATTTTTTTTGAAATTCTAAAACAAAATAAATTATTTGAAACAATAGACGATAAATCACAAAAAATTAAATAACGCATATACAATAAGAATTAAGGCCTTTCAAATATTTTTCTTATTAATAATGATAAATGATAGTATATTATAATGAGTTTCAACAACAAATATATTTAATCATTGATCCGTCATAATATTTTAGAATTAAAATATTTTAATTATAATATTCTGACCCTTTTTATTCAATGATTAACTTTCATATATTTTTTTTAAATAATTTAAATTAAATTAAACATTTTCAAGAAATTTCTCAACGAATTTAGGAAACACTTAAATTTATAACAATTTTTATAAATGTGCGAAACAATTTTATCAGTCAAATAAAAGGATATAAAAATCCTAAAATCTTAAACATTTGAGATATAAAATGAGTTTTTTGAATATAAAAAAAATTCTATTATCATAAAGAATTTCATCGACAAAACCCCCCCAAACATTGTCCTAAACACTAACTTTACGATCCATTTCATGCCATTGGGTTACTATTGTATTGTTGTATATACGTATATATACATATAAATACATATAAATGCACATTTTCGACTCTTTTATTTGACTTTTTAAACTTTGACCATTAATAGAGAGGTTTTTTCAATGCGCATACATTTAAAGTAAGAAAAAAGAGGCATTTTATGCGATAACTGAAATGGGACTGAAATGGGCCGACGCCCGCAAATCACGAGACACACCAAATTATGGGATACCTCTTAAATGATAGTACCCGAATAGAGAATGAGAAAAGGAACCATTCAAATCGTCTCTGCCAAAAGACCGACTAAAGGAATGCTCTAAAACTCAAACTTTTTTTTCGGGGGATTTATACATTAACAGTTCACGATATAAGAATAGACATTTAAGAATCACGGAATTTGAGACGTTTTTTCAGCATAAAAAAGATTTATTTTAATGTGAATATCCATTTGTGTTTTTAGGGATTTAAGAGTCAACCTTAAGGTGTGCGACGATTTTTCCGGTATTATATTATACAATTATATTTTAACGTGAAAAACTCAGTGAGTTTTATATAAAAGTACAACACCTTTACAATTATAGGGTGAGGATTTTATAAAATATAATGTAATTAT